>JAQIVE010004669.1:0-14179 GCA_034698285.1 Sminthurinus bimaculatus | reverse complement strand
TCTAGTTTATTATAGTCTGATTTCGCGCCACAAGGATGGATAAAACAAAAATGAAGAAAAAAATAGACTCGCCAAAAATTTGTGGCTAGAGAGTATCTCCGACTCGAAGCAGAAACAATTTGATGCATTATTTTTTTCATTGTAGTCTAAACCCTGGTACATTATTAAAATAATTTTTGAGCCGCCTAATGCTTTGTACAAGCTCAAAAAGTTCAAAAGAGCCGTAGTATAAAAGGCATTTAGAACAAACGACTCAAGCTTATTGCATCACCGAGTAGCCTATAGGCTACTTCCACCTTCCAAAGGTGCAAGACTTTGGGGCTCCCTTGAAAATTTGTGAAAGAGGTATTTTTGCCACGTGCAAAGTATCAGTATTTTTTGACCCTTCTCAAATAGTACTTTGACACAGAGAAAACAAAAACAAAATCTATACTTTAATGCTCGACGCCGCTTGCTCGTCAACTTTGGCGAACGCGTTAATTTAATGAGTAAAGTTGGCCATCTACTCCTTGAAAACCGCCTTCATTGTGAGATTTCATCCCATCAAAGCACAGCCGTTGTGAAAACTTAAAGTTGTATCAAAAATGGTCCGCAATACTTTTCGTCGCAGCTATGTACATAAAATGCAGTAAAACCAAGGAATGTTTAAAAATACAGGCAGGCCAAATTAATCTGAACCACAAGAATTGAATGAAAAAACACATATTAAATCTTACACATTCATTTGTTTTTGATCATTCCGAGCTACTGTACACAGTTCATTCGTCTTTTTTCTTGACTATTTTAGTGGCACTCATACCCCTGATGCTACTTTACATGATTGAACTCCGTAGGTGAAAAGATATTGAGCGGCGTCAAACTTCGATATTATAGGTTTGCAATGGAGTATTATTTCACATCGGTTTCTAAACTTTGAGGCCGGTTTTGCATACTTCGATACGATGAAATATTCATTCACAACATTTGTGTGGTCCGCATCGTCGTTGACTGCGTGACCTTGGCCAAGATGCAATTTTGCCGTTAGTCTAACTGCCCATGCTCGGAAAAAATTGGACTAAACTAAACTACCTAAATTCAAAAACTCTTTTAAATTTTGAAAATTTGCTTCCTTTTATTGTATTCAGACTTTACCACAAGACATACTGTCATCGTCAAAAAGTCTACAAGCGGCGTCAAACTTCTAAAGGTCGAAGACTCGCATAGTTGAATTGGGAGCAATGAGAGCATCGTCTAAAAATTCCCAAACTGTCGAATTTTAGAGGCCGGAATTCTACCCCGAATTGAGCATGCTGGTTTTAAACTATATAGAGAATACATCATTTATTTATGTAGCACAATTACTCTTTGACCAATGACCAAACACACTGACCTTGTAAGCTCAAGAGGGTTAAAAATATTGAAATTTCATCCAATTTTAAAAATTGTAATCTGCCCTTTGTCACCCAGTTCATTTGAACAAAAATTTCTTCGGGTCGGCATCATTGAGATGCAGATCAAGGGAAGCAGCCGAGCCGGAGAAAAAGTCCAAACATTGTTAACTTTGACGCCGTTTGTGTGTTTACTGTCGATGACATTGACCGTGAGAACCATTGGATGAACTACAGTACTAAGTCTCTAGCGGCTTGGAAGCAATGTTAAAGTGGCGCGGAACTGACTCAAAAATACACACAGGTATTTATTTTATTGTGGGATATTTACAAACTACGTGCATATGTAATATGTAGCTATGTCAATGCTTGCATAGAATTTAAAATTAAACCATGTTGACTGGTTGGTTAGCAATACAGGTCCGGTCAGGGTGAAAAGTGAACTGCGTGTGAAAAGACGGCATCAGGTTGAAAGTTATATTCAAACGGCGCCGTACTATTACGCCAATTACTGCTTTCTAGTGTCGATTTGGCTTCTTTCAGTTAGAAAGGTTGCCTCCTCGTATGTAGGGTTGCCAAAAAATGACCACAGCAGTTGTACGTTGCGTTATACAAGAAAAGATTGAAACATTTTGATAGTTTCGATATTCGATGTTATTTGATAAATAATTTGTATTTATTTCGCATATATTTTCGGCTTAATTCGCATAATCAAAGACATTTAAGATCTGGCTTGTAGGCAAAAATTAGATACGAGGCTCACACACAGCTCGCTTATAATATAGAAAATTAAAAAATGTTTATTTGCGTAAAAATTGGTGTAATTATCTAGAACTTTATTTTGCATTGAATGAATAAGTATCGCATATAAATAAATATTTTGAATAAAAAATAAACGCAGGTAATTGTAAAGCTAAATGCAAGAGCTAGATCGCTGTTGAGTATAGGGAATTGCAGTGTACTGTTTATCGATTAGAAAGCCTCGCATTTTTTCAAAGGGTTCATGTCTGAGCCGGAGGAACAATTGAAGGCGCTGGAAAATTCCTCAGAGTTCTTCAGGGCTCTCAAAACTCTCTGTTTGGCGCTAAGGAGAAAACTTGTCTGCGGGATTTTTTTATTATTATTCCTCCTCTTCTTGTTGACAGGTACTTCATCTTCTTCATCCCGGGTCGGGTTGCTACACCAGCTCTGAAATTTATTTCAATAACGTTTTGTAATTTTTATCAAAAATTGACGCTTAATTGAATTTTGCAACTTAAATGTTTAAAGTCAATGCATACAGAAAAGGTCTGTATAGGCGTGCTTTAACTTCATTGGTAATTTAAAATGAAAACCATTGGAAAAATTCCTAATCCCAACTAAGTCCTTTGACTTTTGATCTTGAAGAGGACCTTTAAATTTCCAGACATTACGAGCATCTAAGGCAAATCTTACTTTCTTGGACCGCGAATGCCGATTGACATTGTATCTACTACGATGTTCATGGCTCAAAAGGGCGTGAAAACTCGTGTATGGCGTCAAGCCTTAACTAACAATACGACGTGACTCCCGATTTGGTTCTAATCAAGCGATGCTATTTATGCTCAAAACTAAACACACAAAAGTCGTTTGACCCTGACAACAAGTTTATGAAAACTGCTCAAAATTTTTTTACATGCTACAATTTCATCAAATTTTTAAAATTTTTCAAGAGGTCAGGCGAAAGGTCAAGCTTCGTCCGGTCGTTTTAACACGGAGATACGGGTCAGGGTCAAATATAGACAAGCGGTCAGAAAACTGGGAAATTATTTAATAAAAATTTGCACATTCCTTAGAAAAAAAGTTTTGTCAAATCTTATGAGCTTTTCCCGAGATTTGACAAGATTGACGATTTTTGGTGAGATTTTCATAAAGATTCATCCAAATCACACAAAAATCATGTCAAAAATTCATGAGATTTTTAAATAATAGCTTTCCAAAAAATTTTGCACTTTGACGCCGCTTGTGTTTCAACTCTGATGGAATGGGCACGCGAGATGAATAGGCTTAGAGATTGTACTTATGTTTTTCTATGAATTTTAAATTAATTTTAAAGTAATTGGAGGTATTTTTTGTCTAATTAGGCGCCCGCTTTTGAGAAATTTTGCGACGATATTTTTCGGCAATTTGATTGTTAATTTTAATTTTTAATATGCAATACTCTTTTTTGTGATAAGAATTTTTCCAATTGCCTTTTAAAAGTGAAAACAGAACCATAAAATACTGATATTATGAATTATGCATGTACCTGAGCAAAAGAAATGAAGAACAGCTGCTCCTCCGTCATCTTTTGGGGCAGTTCGTTTGGCAATTCTTCGTCAAATGTGTCATTGGACTCCAAAGATCTGAAAAAGGCCGTGGCAGCTATCTTTACTCCACCTGATAGTGATACAAAATCGATTGATCAAAGAATCTGTCACTTTTTGTTGTTTGGACAAAAAAATTGCTTATTTTTTCATATTAATGTGGCCAAAATATTGCGGTCAAATTACCGTTATCCGAAGTCAAAAGGTCCAGGACAAAAGTCTGCTTTAGCTCATAGCTGTTTTCACAATTGGGCGGTGGACCGGTTGAGTTTCCTGTGAAGCAACAGGCTTGCACTTTTGTCCCATTCAGATCATTCTCGTCCCAAATGCTGAGAAACTGGCCGTCCTTGTTGAATTTTGAGCCTGTTTTGAAAAAACAAACATTTTTGAGAAAATTGCTGAAAAAATTAGCTTAAAATCCCTCAGAAAATTGGAAAATTCTTTAAGCATACCTGTTCTTGTGAAGCCGAGAAAAATTCCCTGTCCAATTGCTGAACCAAGGGCTCCATAGTTCGCGGGCATGTACCCGGGGTAGAAAAAAGGAGGGTTCAGCATTCCCAGGGGGAGAAACAGGGTGTTTGAACCGTATGAAAAATAGGGGGTGGTTGAGAGCGGTGAAATTGGCCACTCGTCGACTGCCAGATTAAGGAGTTGGACGTTTTTCAGCCGGTTAAATCTCAGTAGCTGGACAACATTCAGAGGGAAGTTTGACGGACTGATTTGATCCAGTTCAGCGTACATTTTGTCCAGCTGATGACTGTCCACATTTTTGAACAGTTTTGGGTAGCCCACCTCAATTTTTATCTTGTCGGCCTTGTCCATGACTTTTTCCCTGGACGACCAATCGATGAGACTTTCATTCAAATGGACGATGAGCTCCTCCCTGATGTTTTCGGCCATTTCCTCGACAATTTCGAGGCTCTCGGAGGAATCGAAAATTCGAAGGTGCATCGAGGTCACGGCGAGGTCAAAATATTGTTCGGTAAGGCGAGCGCAGTAAATATGGGCATCTAAAAAAAAGGCGGGAAAAAATTACGCAAATTCAAACTTGGAGACACGTTGGAAATAGAAAAATTTGGTCAAAATATTCAGCGGTAAATTTAAAATTTTATATTATTTGTGATTACCTTTTGAATTTAAATCGGAGGCGATGAGGGCTCCACCTACAATTTCCTTGGTTACCGTCCACATTAAATACTTGTCCAGGAAGTCTTGGCTACCGTTTTGAAGCTTTTGAAGATTTTGGAGGCTATCGGAGAGTTTTCGAACATATTCTTCGTTCCAAATAATTACTTCATCGTAATCCGTGGCCGACAAGCTGATATCCATGATAGGACTGTCAAAAAAATCCTTCCAGTTGATCTGTAGTTAGAAGATGAAATGGTTATTAACATTTTTCAAAAATATTGAATTTTCAGGCAAAAACTAAGCAAAATTGAACAAAACGTTGATTAAATATTAAATTAGACTCATTCAGTTTAAATTATGTTTTCTCACAAATCCCTTGTCTTTTTGAAGGGTTTCCACTTTCACTTTCTGATCATCCTTTCTAATTATTTCCGGTACTCTTTGAGATTCGAACAGCTTTTCAAAATTCGATTCTTCATCGATGACCTGGTCAAAGTCATTTTCCCCGAGGTCAATTTCGGTCTCATTTCCCGTTCTTTCAAATGAAAGATCGTTCTCTTCACTATTCTTTGAGGTCAGCCAGTTTTCCAGGACAGTGGTTATCTATACATTGTAAATACAAAGAAAATAGCTGATTTTTTACCAGTTTTCTTAAAACAACTGTCAAAATCTTGTAAAAATTTAACTTCGATGGGTCAGGTTATTTTTCATTTTCTTACGATTCGTTTCACTTTTGAATTTTCGCTCCGTTGAAAGATTTCGGTGAAGGTGGCCATTTTGTTCCAGTCTTCCTTGGTGAGGAAAGAGTGCTCCTTTTGAAAAATCTGAACGCAATCAGTAAACAAATTAAAATCATGAGACTTTTTTGCGTGATAAATATTTTTCAAAATTTCAGTTTGAGGGTTCAGTAAAAAGAAAAAAGATGAAGGGAGCTGACCTGAATGTAATTCTTGGAGCTTAAAAGGTCATTGTCCACCCGCCATGAAAAAAGGGGACTTAGCCCGTACTCATTGTGGAGAATTTGAAGCTTCTCCTGGAGACTTGAAGCGTTGACAATTTTCTCCAGGATTTCAGTCACGACTTCCAGTCCGGAGGTGTTGTTTCCATCAGATTTGAGTAGAGTCTCCGGATTTTCAGACACCTTGACGCAAGACTGGAAGAACGCTTGAGCCTTCTTTTCGGCATCCAGATCTGGCTTTCCGTCTCCTGGGTAACAAGGAGCAAAACAAGAACAAACATATTATGCTGTGCATATTTTATTTAGGTTTCCATAGCTACGGAAATTTTTCGTAAAATTTATTGAACCTAAACTTTGAGCTTACTCAAAACTCGAACGAGATTTTCAAAATGATTTTGTCTCAATTTCTCTCTTGATGACCAGCCATCCTTCCGCCATTTTCCACAAGCGTACTGCATTGCAATAAAAAAAGGTTAGTAATAATTTGTGCAGTAAAAATTAAATTCCGAATTTCAAAAAAAAATAACTGCATGAAAAAAAGTTTTTTAATGAAAATACCTCATAAAAATCGTCGCATGGCTTAACCCTTGTGTTCAAGGTTGTCCAGGCTTGGGGACCTAGAATAAAAAGCAAAATATTCTCTGAAAATTTCTCATTGGCTACCATTTTAATTCAAATTTTTGGGACGAAAACTGCTCGAACTTTGCCCATTTTTAAATGCCTAAAAAATCCAAAACACACATACAAATTAAAAATTTGGGAATCGCTCTGTAAAAATGTAGTTTACGCTTAGTGACCACATGGAAATTCAGAAAAATCTGCAAAATGATTTTCGGTTTTCAGAAAAATCTACAAAATGAGTTAAAAATTTCAGAAAAATCTACAAAATGAGTTAAAAATTTCAGAAAAATCTACAAAATGAGTTAAAAATTTCAGAAAAATTTGGAAACCAGAATTTCACAATGAATTTTTTAATTTTTACACGATATTGAACAACAATTTTCACATTACAACTTGCCGATCTTCAATTTTATGAAGGATTAAAATAATATTGTAAAATACCAAGCAAAAAATTTGTAGTTTATGTAAAAAATCAAGATGTTTTACCCGAAATCTCGCTGGACTCCTGAGTCAAAATTGTGTAAATAATTCCAGCGGCTAGGAAGGATACACTGATTATCGGCATAATCATAAGAACGACGAGCCATCGTCGTTCTTTTGTCATCCTTTCCCAACAGCATCCTGACCTCTTCTTCTTCCCTTCCTCTATCTCGAACTGGGGAATTGAAGTGGACGTCGATAATTGGCACTCGGGTTCTGGCTCTGGTCCGGGCGTCGAATCCCCCGCCGAGTCCGTCTCGGCATCCTCCTCTTTGACCTTGTCCTTCTCCTCGTCTTGGATCCCTTCCAAGTTCACATCCAAGCTGACAACTTTTTCACCGTGGTTACTGCGATTCTCCGCACTTTTGAAGGTCACCATGGTAATATGACAGTCCCTCTCGTCCTGTCCACAGGCTAACCTGAGATTGGCTTTGAGCCTTTCCGGTTTCTCCGGATTCCCCATGTGGAAGATGAAAAACTAGACAAGTTACTCAACACAACAAAATCAAAACTTGTAACTTTACACTGTCCAAAAACTGAAAAACTGGCTGATTTCGACGCCGCCTGTTTTGATTTAGAATTTAAGAACAGCACAAATAAGTATCTATCGAGTGGAAATTATTCAGGCTGAATAAAAATCTGGAACACTCAAAGACGTTTAAACTTTGAACTTACACGCAATGGAATAAAAATAAAGGCAACTGTGTCAATCCGAGTAGCATAATAATAATGCTGGAGAGGAGAAGTAAAAATAAAAAAGTGACTCACACGCACTATTTAACAGTATTATTTTTCCTGCTGCAATAATATGGAATCTTTCCCCGCTTCTCTTCTGCATACTTTGGTAAACAAAAAATATACTACATACATAATATTTATGTGCATTCATTCATATTGACAAATAAAAACAAAAATCAACATTTAAATAGAAATATAACTCGAGCCCCCCAAAGACAAGATGCGGAGGTGAAATGTGAGCCTAGGAATATATTTACATGATGCATAGTATGTAAGTACTTATGTACTATGTACATAGGAGTGATGGAAACGACAAATAGGCGATACGCACTTCAAAGGAAATTTTATCTCCACCAAAGGAATGAATTGTCATCAAGTTAAGTTATTGTCTTTGATTTTGCTCTTTGTGCTCGGCTCCCCTTTAAAAAGTTATCTTGCTCTTGATTTTGTTATTGTCATAATTACATTACTTTTAATGTTAATGCATTGTCAACTGTGATTTTTTTTGACTCTGGCCTTTGGCCGTCAATCGTCAATATGTAAAACAAATAACAAATACCTAAATACACAACTAAATATATTAGTTTAGTCCAGTACTCCAGTTCCTCGAACTAATTTTTCTTTTGACAGTATGGATCTTTTTCCTTTCCTATAATATTTTTTTACTCTTTTCTCGTTTCTTATCTAAAGTCTCGAGTCTCGGGTCTCTTGAGCAAGAGCCAGAGCTAGAACTGGAGCTCAGGTTACCACAATAAACATTAATTTTCAACTTGAGATCTGGACCTTTAAACTTGGGCTTGTGTACTATCCAATTCAAGCTATAATTGAACATGAGTCAGCTCGTCCAAACGAAAAACATGATCAATTCCAAAGGGAGAAAAAGGCAGGCTGAGGAACAATTTGATCCATCTTCCCTTTTTCATGTTTTCCCCTTGTTTGTTGTGTATTCTGAATTCTGAATATTTTGAGTATTTAAGATTAAAGATTAATATTGAATTCTACGGCGATTGGATTGGGGAAAATGTTACGTCTTATTTAAGTATTTTTGATCTGTGTTGCTAATATGCTTCATTTTACCTTTTGTACATCATTCATCATCATAATGTTTCATAAATAATAATAATAATAATGTCATAAGTATCCATTGCACATTATTCAAGTTATATGTAAGTAATTAAGTATTTAATCAAGTTGTTATGCTGGCTTGTGCTCGGTGCTTTTGACTTGGGTTTCGGTTTTACTTTGACACACTGGCTCGCTCCTCATTGAGTTGAATCTCTCTCGCTCTCTCTTCCATTTCTCTAATTATGGATCAATGGTTGAACTAATCCAAACCTATTTTATTTGTATGTATTCTAAGTAACTACATGCACATACATATGAGACCATGACAGTCGACATTCGATCTGCCTGGGCATAAAACAACAAACTAACTACAGATGTGAGATTATCATTATCACGTGTATATTATATAATGGAATCACTTCAGTGTAGGGAACATGATTCATGCCGAAATGGTTAATGGATATTATTTGTCCTTATCAAGGAGTATATAGCAAAGTGTTTGATGCCCTTTGAGATCTTGATAAATAAGTAACTATGTTGTATCTATGCCACGACTAACTACACTTACGACGATGATAAAATACTGCACTGGACTGAAAATAATTATACCATTTTTTTTGGAGAATACCCTTTAATACATACATTGTACAAATGGATTATAAAATATAACAGCAAAATACTTCCCATAAATGAATAAAAACAGTTTTAAAAACAGCTACATAAAATTCTTATGTATGTGTAGTAACAACACTAAAAAGTCAAATCTACGAATTTTTTACCCTGGACACGAGCAAAAAATAACAAGATAAAGTTATGAGTTATGTACATAATAAAAAATGAAAGTCTCACAAGTGACTAATGACGATGGTCATTTTACACTTTACACACTTGAGAAATATTTTAGATAAAAGAAGTAACATTATTCAAAAGAAAAAAATTAATTATTGCTTTGATTTATGATTAGTAAACACAAATTCCTTTTTGTACTAAATCTTGATTAGATATTGAGCATTAGAGATTAAAGTTGAGCACTTTCAGTCGCACCTTCAGTCTTACAATAATTATGATCCATTTTGACTATCTCCTTAGTAACTTCATCATTAGTATTCACATTGTTGCTGCTACTGTTGAGCTTGCATTTCTTGGCAACCGGAGAGTCCGTATTTGTCTGGTTACCACCACTAGCTTCTTTGTTCTTTAAATTTTCTGCAGCTGTTGTTATCTTCTCACCGAAGGTCATTTGGTTTTGACTTGAAATTCGAAGTACTCGAAAAATTGGGCAAATAACAAAGAACTTGTTTTGACTTAACGTCAAAACTGTACTTGGAGGCTCATGTACTTGGTATCCTAGATTTTTGGCTTTAATTGAACACGTTGAACTTTGACTTTGACCCTTGGGACTAACCACATCCTTGACAATAGTCTTCAGAATACTCGGATAAGCAGAAGAAGAATTATCAACTGGATTTTTATTTTTCGTGAGCGCTGGTGGGTTGAGGAGCTTAGCAGACGGGTCTGGGGAGGAAGGTTGAGTGGAATCCGCTGATTTTGATTGTGAGTGGAATCGAGTGTAATGGAGATACAGGTCACTTGCCTTGGAAAAGGTTGTTTTACAGTCGTCAAACTTACATTTAATAGAAGTTTTATCTGCATAAAAGTAAGGAATAGTAAAAATTAAAAATATTTTCCTATTCTTTTCATTATAAAATAATATAAATGATCATTATCATTGGAAATCCGAGTCTTTTTAGATTTTAGATAGAAACGTTTTCTACATTTCTAAAAGCAGGAGACATTAAAAATAAAAACAATGTATGAATATTTATTCACATACATATATGATCCATTCGGATATGCAAAGCCAGGTCATCTTTCGTGTTTCTAGTTTGGTTACAAGTTAGGCACTTGAATATACTTGACTCATCGTCGTCAGTCCATGAGACAGGCCAAGTTCCTTCGTAGAAAATTTCACTCTTTCCCGTCTTTTTATTTGGCACTTTCCTCCAATTGAGGGCTTCACATTCCTTGAGCTTCAAGTGACGTCTTTTTGTAAAGAAAATTTCAATTATCATGTATTTTTTCAAAAATCATAATGATTCATATTTCATAGTAATTTCTTAAGCAGGTTATTTTATACGATACAAAAGTTGCCAGAAAAATTCACTCTTTATAAAAAAAATTCATAATAATTTTTTATTCCAAATGCAATGCAATGCTTACTCTAGACCAGTCCAGTGGGGAAATTTTGTACTGCAGTGGGAGCAAAAGGTGGATTTCAGGTCTAAGAACAGAAGTGAATAAACAAAATTTCCCATTTTTTGTATTTTTAATGACTGCAAATTAATGATTTATAAATTTACGAATTATACTCAAAATTCATCTAAATTATATAGGCAAAACATAATTGTGGTTGTGATCTAATATCTAATGATCATTACAAAAAATTTGGAAGCATTTCTTCTTCGTTATTTTATAGCTTTGAATTTTAAATCCCACTAACCTAGTAAGTGGGCATATTGATCCTGCTTGAAGCTTGAGTCACTTCCCTTTTCCATCCCAAAGTTGTTGCTCTCGTCCACAAGGACTCCGCCGGACTCTGGAGCAATGGCTACAAAAAACATACATTTAATTTTATATTGGACAATTTTCAGCAGCTTTATTTTTAAATTATTTTCATCATAATAATATAATTCCATAATATTTTTGCTTGGTTTTTGTTCATGTGGTTTTAAGTAAATAAAAACTATTGTACCTTTACGAGAGTGTCTTGTTTGTATGTGAGTCAGCATGTTTTTGCAAGTCCGGATGGTATTTCCACAAGTTTGACAAACATAGCAATTTTTTATAACCTCGGTGAAAAACCATCTGTCTTTGTAGGAAAAGCGACCATCCCGCACATGTTTAACCGAGTCGAGTATAAGCCGGGTTTTGGAATAATCAACACCTGTAAAAGTTTCAAAAGAACCAGAGAGGACAATAACTATACTGTATAAATTTCATGCATCCTATGTATAAAGTATATAATAAAATAAAATGTTAAAAAACCATAATTTAATTCGAAAGTTTAAAAACATCATAATGATTACAATTTTAGAGAGAATTTTCAAAAAAATAGACCGTCGATACCTAAATGACGTTGACTTATGTGGATGAGAATGTTATTAATGTCCCCGAACACCGTTTGACAAGTGCATACGTATCCAAGAAACGATTTTGAAAATTGCCAGCCACCGTATTCAAACTGGTCATCTCCCATGTTTATAAATGTGATATTTAAATCTTTATCATCAATAGGTAAACTTATTTTGATGGGATACTTTTCCTTTGATTCAAAATTCTTATCCTTAGGTTCAAGATCCTTTTCCTTTAATTCGAGATTCTTTTCCTTTGAATCAAGATCCTTTTCCTTTGATTTAATATTTTCTTTTTTTGATCCAAGTTTCCTATTCTTACATCCAACCTTTTTACTCCGAGGTCCACGTTTCCTTTTCTTAGATTCAAGATCTTTATTCTTTTGCTCTCGCTCTTTTTGCCTCAATAACATTTGGTCTTGGTCAATACTTCCCACGCGGGATCTGGTGCTTTCACTCACAACATCATTTGCCGATTCAATGTGAGTCATATCGGGTGAGCTATATTGATTTTGAACAGGATCCTTAGCGTTGAGCTGCCTACTCACCTTCATTTCCACGTGGTGAATGTTTAGCAAATGTCTCCTATTTGCATAAGAAAGAGAATAAAAATTACACGTGTAAATAGATAATAATATATTGTAACAGGATTTTTAAGAAATTAAAAAATACACTTTTGCATACAAAATAATCGTACATCGCACGTCATACACCCCTTAAAAAAAATATCCGATCAACTTTGATCAAAAGTTGATGAGATTTGATGAGATTGACTTGATGTGCATATGGTTCCAAATTCGCATCATCTTTGATCAAATTTTGATAAGATTTTGGTGTGCACGCAACATCATCTCATCACTATCTCATCATAATTCTACCAAATATTTACCATGTCAACAAATTATATCGATCGATTATGATCTCATGAGATTTTGATAGTTTCATATCAAAATTTTATGAAAAGTTGATCAAAGTTGATGAGATTTTGGAAAAAATGCGTGTCAAAATGTTATCAAATATTTGCCCAGATATTCTTCTAAAGATACTATACATATGTTGAATGATTGAAAAGCATTTTCTGCAAAATTTAAACTGAGTTATCACTTTAGCCATCTCATTAACTTTTGCAGAGCTTTTCAAATAACGTCCACGTCCAACTTCAATTCGTTTGTAGTTTATTTATTTCCAAAGCTACAGACTACAGACTATGATCACCTTCTACATAATATAATAAAAACGCATTAAGTATCATGAGGTTGTCATGACGTTTGATCGGGGTGTTTTGGTGCGCAAACTGGTCAAAAAACCTGTCAAGATCACATAAAACTTTCATGTTTTTTCATGCTCCCGACGTTTGTATTTTGTATACATTTATTATATTTTAAAAGGTGCAAAATAAACACTTTGACGCCGTTTCGGGATTTTAATGTCGTAATGACTGCTGTTACCAGATGTAGAATGTGTGATCGGCTGGCATAAAACAATACTATCGTCGTAAGCTAATACAAACAGCAGGCAATATTCGAAATCATGGAGTGCCAATAGTTATAACTATTTGCCCGAGTTGTCGGGAGAGCCGGTAAGAAATTAAACTTGAGCTATTTTTCTTTCTGGCATCTTTTCAGGTCAAAAGTAACAAGGTGATTTTGAACGGCACTTTCCCCTGGACACTGAATGCATGCTCAGAAGTTTTTCAGCAGAGGTGAAAGACAAGATTCTGATGAGAAAAAATGGACTACGTCTTCAAGTTCAACCCAAGAAGCAGACGACCTAAAGAAGATACAATGGACTCGTAATGATAATGATAGAAGAGAAAAAGACGGAGAATGCGTGATTGTCATCGACTTTTTCTTTGACTCTGACTCTGATGCCAAATTAACCTCGTTTGGAGTCAGATTCCTTTTGGTGCCATTTGGGATATTTTATTGCTTTAAGCGTATCGCCTTCTAAAAATATATTTAGTTCTTGGCCTCAAGAAAAGTTTCCTGATATTCAAATCAAGGCAGCTTGCGATAGTTTTATTGTCCGGCGTTGAACTTGGATTTTTGTACGAATTTTATATTAGTTTTGGCTTGGAAACTACAATATGACTACCACGTTTTTAACGCCGTCTAGGGGTTTGCATGTGATAATTCAGTACTTCCAGCCGACAAGTTCTAAAACAATTCGCACAGTTATTATATAAAGAACAGTGGTAAAGTACGTATGAAAACTTATTAGGTGCACAAAGGAACGAAGATGCCATAAAGACAGAAATAACAAAACGTGGTTCCGTTTGATTGCTTTAACGGCAATTCAAAAGCACAGAAAGTGCTAGATGATTTTTTAGAAAATGGCTGATAAAATATTTATCAAAAATCCAAGAAC
>JAQIVE010004668.1:0-14180 GCA_034698285.1 Sminthurinus bimaculatus | reverse complement strand
TTCACGTTCATAGTCTTCAAGGCCTAGCCAGGGCACCGTTTTTGTACTGTCCCAGAAGTATTGCATAACCCTCAGTATTGCTGCAAATTACGATTTTTTGTCATTTTTTTACAGAAAAACATATTCAAATATCACAACCTAATGCGCTCATCTAAACGGCCGGAATTCATCATCAAGGAATTGAAGGTAAGCTTAACTTGAGTATACATATTTAAGTACACACATTTGTATCTAATGAATTTTAAAAGATTTTACATAGGTACGTAGAATGAATACGAATGAGATACGTGAAATATGTGCTGACATAGTTGGTAGACATGTCTTTTTACAAAAATTTACCTACTGTGAGAAAAATCTGTATTTCTAAGATGGAGTGCATGGTAATAAAATGGGAGTAGGCGTAGGATTCTATGTATTCATTTCGTAATTTAATCACATTTTGACTAGCGGTCTTTTCCATGGCCTCATGAGGATATATGTATTTGGACTCCTTTAAAGGAAGCCTCAAAAAAAACTAGTGTGAATTTTTCCGACAGTGAAAAGAAAATCTGGTATTAGTCTTGGGTAATCGGCGTAAAATGGGGGAGAGGTGAAAGTGAAAAGTAGAACAGAATATAAAAGAAGCGAACAAATAGCACATAAGAAACGGCTGGCCTACACCTAAATATTGCAAGGATTGTGGATTATTTGCATAATAATTAAAAATGAGCCGGCGGATGTGTATAATTGTATGATACAAATATGGGCCAGATTGCTTCAAGATTGTCATAATATACGCAATACGTACACTGCAAAATTTAGCATAATATCTTATGTATGTAGTATGTATGACATGCAGAAGATGAAAAGATTATCGTGATCATGAGCATATTATATCATAACATCAGACCATGTGCTCATGATGAAAGAAAATATCACAATCCGTATTAAGTGAACGGGGGGAATAAAATGATTGTTGCAAAACTTTTAACGTGCAGCTTACAGTCTAAGGAATAACAGAATAAGTAGAAAAATTAATGAGTGCCAAGATCAAGAAGGAAGGCAAAGAGGGAAATATTACAAAGGATGCATGGATTTAATATATTTTAGGGTTCATTTCTCTGTCGGTGCATTCTACATACAGATATGTATACATATGAACAATGAACACAGACCAAACAGTCTCGCGCTAATTAGCTCAGTAATGGAAGTGCAGAATAATTTCGAATTTATTATTAGATGTTTTAAACTAGCCCGTCCCCCTCTACATGGCAAGCGTCAGATTATCCTGCAATAATAGAATCATAAAAGGAAACCGTTTTACTTTTATCGTACCCCAACGCCTTTTTGCCAACTTATTTTACTCAAAGTTGTAATCATTTGGGAGGTTTTGCACCATAAAAGGCCTGACAAAAGCCTCATAAATGGGACAGGAAGCATAGAGATCATGTTGTAAAATCTCAGGAATATGTCTTGATCTTTGATAACCAGGAATAAAATATGCAAGGAAGCAAGCATTTGTTATTCAGCGTCTTATCAGACTATTTTTATCAAACAATAAATATGTTACTCAACAACATATTGTACAAAAAATGACGTCTGTAGTTTCTATTTATTGTTCATAAGTATGGCGGCGAAAACAAGTTGAACAGGACATGACGTGGGAAAGAAAACCATCTTAATATTCAACAGAAATGGGCGATTTTGGCATCATTTATGCTGAGATTTCTTATGTTGCCTATTTTTGTATTATTTTCTCGTGTAGCAGAGATTTATTGAAGAAAACACTTTTATTTTAAAGAATCTGAATCACAATTAGGTTAAGAATCAGGACTTGGGGCTAAACTTATTTAAGATTTCCTATTTATAACTGGAAAAACAAGAGAGGGTCGGTGTTTTCCTGGGCTAAAAACTAAAAATAAACAAATATGTGATAAAATATGAACGTTAAACTAAAGCCTGATGTCAGATTTTGAGGGGCATAGAAAAATACAGTATACTCTCACCTAGCTTTACTCTTACAATTGGTACACAAATCATTATTTTAATTAACCAAGGTTGTTTTAAAACGATGGCGGCTGAATTTCGGATTTATTATCAATGTCGTTGTAGGACTTTTTGATTCATATACATACATTTTGATCGTTTTACAATCAAACATTATTGTGGCAAGCTAGAGTATCTGGTACTCGAGAGTTTACTGTATTTGAAAAAGTGATGCATTTAACTTATAAACTTATGTTATAGTTATGTAACAATGTAAAATGCTCGAGGATTGTGAATGGGGTACGGGATTGATGAAGAAGAATTTTAATATATAATGAGAAGGAAAAGGCATTGTAAATCTTTTAAGGATTTCTCTCATGTTCCTGCCTTGAGTATACGATTATCTTGGTCGTCATCATCGTCATGATGATCGTATAGCCATCTCCTCTCTCTCTCTCCGTCTTTACCTTTTTGTTCTATGCCGTCAGCATTCTATTTCTTGATTGTATCAAGTTTTCCCCACGAGAAATAAAGAGAAAGTGACGAGAATGGAGAATGTAGAAAATAGAGGAAGACAAATGGAGGCTGAAGAAAATCTTAATCCTTTATTTTCCGTTCATTCCCAGTGAACCCCCTGCTTCAAGTCATCACGGATTTTCACAAAGGATTAGAAAATATGGCTGGAGGATTTACGTATGCTAATCCTAAATCCAAAAGATTTCATCGTCCGCCTAAACTCTACAATCTACAATCTTGAATAGAAAGTAACATGAAGTAAGGAAGGCAAAACAAAGGAAGTGAAAGTAGAATAAGCGTGTCGTGTCGTATGTATACATACATAAAATGATGGAAATCTCGATCTACGATTTTATTATAGGCCGCCTTCTCTTATTTCCATATCGTTTTGTTGGGAACTTTGTCATCTCATTCTGCATAAGTATATTTCGGTGTTTTGACGTCGTAACAAGCTTAATCTATAACTAACAGCTGAATAACAATTTTTTCTTGCCGCGTTGCCCTTATTTGGTTCTCATACGAATTTGTACATGCTTAGTTCCTGGTCATATCATCAGCTGTATACGACCGAATTGCATTCCATTAGCTTTTATAAAAATTCTAAACATACTTATATACTTCATACAGTGTTTTTCAAAAACTCAGAAATTTTGATTTTCCCCAAATTAAACTGAAAACTTCTAAAACAATTTCTTGATATGAGAGAGGTATGAAAACAACAACACTGCTATGATTTTTCCTTTCAATTTATTGGTAGGAGATTTTTTACAAAAGTCGATACGCTATTTTCTGAAATTCCAATGAGGTTTTGTGCTGGTCCTTTTTCTTTTGGAGTTTATAGTAGCAGAACATTTTCAAAAATATGTACCTGTCCCCTGCTTTTTATAAAAGAAATCTCGAAAGAAAAATCAGTCAGCTTGTACCTTGTACATTGTACAAAATAGACACGAAAGAAGTGGAGTTTTTGGTTCTAAACAGACACTTCTTATTCACAAGGAGCACCATTCTTGTGTTTGCTCACGTCATGTCAGTCTACAGTGCGCCTCTTCTCCACTTTTGCTATGGGCCAATGTAAATGTGACAAAAGGGCAATAATCTGTCCTCTAGGCGACTGCTGATGCTGAGGCTGAAGCTTTCTTCCCCTGTTCTTCCCATCGTCCTCGGTCTCGACCTGTCCTACCTCATTCTAACTATGTGGCGCTGAGTAAATATTGTCGGCGTTTTGTGCATACATGTGCATCACAGCTTTAATAAATACTGGATAGGTATATAATATATGTATACATATAATATGTGCCTACGTCAAACTACATACACGATACAATGCTTATTTGCAGTCCATCATTCCTCAGTTTTTCTTTATAAAAGAGGGAAAGGTTTACAGCAAAATATTTATATGAAAATATTAATACACATTGGCCATATCACAGGGTACGAGTTTAAGATGGTGTATGGTGTACTTACTTATACACATGATGTACTGTAATACGAAACAGGAAGAAAGTGGCGTGCTTATATTTACTACAATATATGCTACCCATTTTGTCATCATCATCATCATTTAGCCAACTTTTCTCCCTTCCTCGCCGTATGAAATATCTTTGTTTATTTTCTTTCTCGGCGGAGACCGACAGAGAGGGAGAAAGCGAGAGAGCTGGAGAAAAAAAAGACATTTGAGAAGACAGACAGTTGTGGAAAGGGGAAAGAGCGGGAAATGGAAATGGAGGGAGAGACAGAAAGTAAAGTGGAAGTAAAGTAGAGTGGTCCTAGAAAGAGAGAGAGAGAAGGGCAGACAGGGGCAGAGACAGAGACGGAGTAAGAGAAAGTAACGTGAGAACGAAATCGTATGCTCACATGTATATGATATTTTTGCCCAAACTTTCCCTTCCCATCTCTCTCACATTTATATATTTTTTCGCACTCATTTTTCTGCAAACAGATTTTTTCTCCGGCTTTTTTCCCGTCCTCGTAAGTATAAGCGCATACGCATTATATTCCAAGTAAAGGCAGGTTATGCACCGTGTGTTTGTTTGTATTGTGAATTAATGTGGCCACAGTTTTCCCACAGAGTACCGACTTATCACGTTGTTTTTTTGTGATTGTTTTTTATACTGTATTCATTTCGTTTCCTGGGATTGTGTAAAGATAGAGTGGTCATTGAAACTCTTTTATGAATTTATTAGAAAGCCAAACTTTTTGTCAACCACGGATAAAATTTCTGAGCTTTAACCAGGTTCAATATCGATTTTTTTTTCGTTTTTATTGTCTTTGAACTATTCTAACAATCAAAAGATAAATTCCTAGCGTAGCGATTCATTAGGATTTTGAATAGGTATTTTATAAAGAGCTTTTTAATAGCACCCAAAAAAATTAATGCAAAAATCTACAAGCTCCAACTCCATTTTTTATTGAATAGCAAAACTCTTAAATACACGTAAAATAAAATAAAACCTTCACCACATTTTGATATTTTGATTGTGTAAATACATTAGAGGATAGAATAAGGAAGCAGTGGGAAAACATTCCGGAGATTTAACCGTACACATACTACATATGCCATTTCACCGCGCATTTTGTCGAGTTGTGAGCTGGATGGTTGATAGTTGATGTTGATGTGATGGAATTTATGCCGTCGTGCTTGCGTGTGAGGCGGGAATGCCGAAACCAACATTGAGTTAGCTAGACTAGCTTTTTGCCTTATGTTACTTTATATGATACACGCTGTTACATGCACATACACACACACACACACTCACACATTTCATTTCATTTCATTTCGTTTCATTTACATGTTCATGCTCTTGTAAAATATGTACTTGCATGCACAATCTAATGCATAACATTAGACACACACATATGTGTGAAAGCGTGTGATGTGACACGGATTTTCATTTTCATTTTCTCCCTATCACCATCCCGAGTCCATATTCATATGTATAAATTTATATCCATTTGGCTTCTTTGAATGAATGAATGAATGTAGGTAGACGGACGGAGGGAGGGAGGGAGGTAGGCAATGCAACGCAATTCACGCTGCGAGCAATAATAATATTCAAAGGAAAAGGGAAAAAGGCAAGGCGATGATGATGATGATTTTCATTTCCATGAGTAATGTGTATTTGGCATTTGCATTTTTTGCCGGCGGTGAAAGTGGAATGGGAGAAAGCAGAACAGTTTACAGCAGTTGAGTGACTGTTCTCACTCTCACTCTCTCAAATCTATGGACTAATGTGATTGTGCCGTTGACTGACTGACTGAGTCAATGACTGTGATGGTGGTGTTGGTGTGTGATCGTGATGATGATGATGATGATGACGTTGACGTTGCGTCGGTGCTGCTTTTCTCCATATTTCCAAATTATTTCACCCTGAAAACGGCAAAAACTTGTTTATTATTTTTTGTGTGGGTGGAACCTTTGATGCTTTATTCTCTTATTTTCGATAGAAAAACATTCAGCTTTAAATTCTTTTGATAGACGTTTTGATTTAAAATTAATTATTTAACGGAGTAAGTGAAGTTTAGAGTAGATTATAAAGACAAGGTCTACTAGTTATCATAAAATACTTACATATTCAGCATTCGGAAACAAAAATCACACTTTCGTCCATGTGGCTTTTTGTTTTGTTCTTTTGAAGTACAGAAAATGTGCATAAAATTAAGTATGTGTATACAAACTTCATTGGATAAGATAATTAAAGCTCATAAAATTCTGTTTTCAAGCTGTGGAACCTGTTACGCATTCGGTCTTTATAAATTAGTTAGGCTTTAACGAAAAAACCAAATGTTAGTTTTTCTCTAGAAAATCGAGGTCTCCCACGCAGGTTTAATGCTGCGGAAATAGAAAATGTGGGGTTTCCCATGCCAGCATAAAAATCCGTATGCGGGTTGTTTTAGGAATGTCCCGCGAGTAAAAATAAAAATCCAGGCTTGATCAAATTTAGTGTCAGCGTCCCCAATTTCCGGTCTGTAGGTTAACATTGAAAATTTTGCTTTGAAAAATCGTGGGCGTTTGTTTGTTGACTGTTGACTCATTCAATTAGTGCTCATGTACATATATATGCATTATGCATACATGCTTTGTGGCGTCAAAGGTGGCATAAAAGTTGTTTGTACAATATTTTCGTTTTCATCCAAAACGGGGCAGTAAATACATGCAATTTTATCTTCAATGCACAGTGCAATAGGTACCTACGTTGCATTTTGTTTCTTTTTCAATTTAAATTACTTTCTATGCCAGAACCATTACGTCACGATTATGTATTGATGTTGTGTTGCTGTGAAGTGGTCTCAAATGTGAAAAGGAAACAACTGAAAAATTGCACAGTTGGAGTGAATAAGAAACTGCAGGAGTTTACGAAAATAAATTGGATGTGGTGATGATTAGCTTTTGCCACAAGTTTTCCTTTCCCTGCGACGCCATGCTCGACGTACACCTTCCGAATTCTACACTCTGTGGGTTTCCTCGTGCAATCTGAATGATCAGTGAGTCAGTCAGGAAGTCGAAAGTACAAAGAAATACCTACACATTTACAAAACTTGGGCAAATAGAATAAAAACGAAAGAAGTTTGCTGGAGATTATTGAGGATTAATTCACAAGTTCACCGTTCAATTTTCATTCATGCAGGCATAATAATCAGGAAAAATCCACAAATTCACACGTTTATTTCACGCAAGGCTTTTATAAGTCAATGGCTTTCGCTTTTCCAAGTTTTTCGAATGTAAACCTGACAATTCATTTCTCCAAAGAAGGGCCATATGCATTATACATATTTCGTGCTCATACTTCTCTCTTTCATTACTTCTGTTCTGCGTTGTTTTTGTCGTCTTCGTCATTGTTGTCATCGTGATCAAATATGTAGAGTTTATATACGCCTATGTATGAGTTGTGTAAATCCTGCTTGCACCTATTTATGTGCACTATTATGTACATCTTTTGTAAACCGCGGGCTCACCGTGACACTGACAAATATAGAAACTCCATGGCGTAGCCCGTGTTCGTGCCTCGTGCTCCTTGATGTCTACTTTCTCTATAAGTTCCTGTTTCTAGGTACAATGTTTGCTCTTCTCTCCACAATTTCCTTCGATGCCGTTCCTGCCCTTTTCCTTTTTCCTGTTCTCCCCTGTTTCATATCTATTCTTTATGTATATGCCATGAGTCATCTCTTATTTCTTGTTCACCTCAAAATGGGAGCGAAGGCGAAGAAAGCGAAAAAAATAATGGCGAAAAATAAAATAAAAATGTCATTGATTTTGAAATTTCTTTGAAATTCCACGTTTTGTACCCAGAAAAATATTTTTCAAAGATGTGGCTTCTAGAAACAACAGTTTCCTATCACTAAGGAGTAACGTGTAAACAAAAGCATTACTTATACTTAATTTCAAACGATTCGTAGGAATTGTTTTTCCATAATAAGAAAAAAGAGAAAATGTGCTTTTAAAAAACTCTAAATGTTTTGGGGAAAGTACAAATGCCAGGTGGACTTTTCTGGGGTCAATGATTTATATAATGTGAGTGACAGTATCGCATTCCGAAAGCCAGTAGACAGATCGTGCTTTTGGTCACGATTTGGATTTTTATCTTTTCCAGGAACAAAAAGTGGAATTTTAATTCAAAAAGGTCATGATTTATATTTTATATAGTACCAAATCTGACAAAATATGACATAAAAGACAATATTATAGTGTGTGTTAAGGTACATTTTAAAAATAGCATAGCAGATGTCAGATGTTAAAAAGGAGCTACTTTTGGACATAAAATTGGTATGAGCATCATTTTTTAGACTACTATTTCAGCTCTCTTTCTCTCTCTCTCTCTCTCTTGATGTCTCGTAGTACATGTATGTATAAATATTCATAAGGAACTCAATAACTTTCTCGGTAATATATTGAATTTATAGTCAATAAGAAGGTGGGAAATGGCAGAGAATCAGGTGTTTAACGACACAAGCTTCGATGCCGAACAACATCTTGTACGGTTCAAGGCAATACTGCGCTGTATCTTTGGGCTGGGTATTTATGACATTACACGGGCGGATTTACAGATACATATACACACAGATTCTTATTCGCTGGTACATATTACATATAGTTGTACTTTTCCCGATCAAAATCTACTCCTGTACCGTGCAGCTGTCGTCATCATCTTTTGGTCGAGAAACTGCTTACAGGAAGTTGGAGGAAGTGAAGGAGTGGCGGAGGCACGCATTCCCAGAATATGCTCTCCTGCAATATTACGTATTTATTATGTACTTGTAGCCTACAAATCAAATAGAAAAGAACAGTCATTCGTTTCTCAAGGGGAAAAGGAAGTCCTACATATTTTGGTCCATAAACCTACCTATGCAAATAATATTTCAAGTACAAGCACTTTTACTTTTAGATTTATATTTATAATATGAATTTCCACTCTTCTGGTTTCTGGTCCACTTGACAAATATTAATTTCTTGGTTTGTTTTGAGCCCAAAAAAGTATGGTTTATATTATTTCACGGTGTACGGATAGCGTAGTCATATTGTCCGGGATCTTATCATAGAAGTAGGAAGTAAACGTATGGTCCCACATAAGGAATTGAACGGTATTTTCCAACGAGTATGCATTATACACGCATATGTACATTGTACATATATGTAAATCAGCGACAAGTGAGAGACTGGCGCATTTCAAATTCGTGTAATAAAATATTGAGGAGGAAGGGTAGAAGAGGAGAGGATGAGAACACGGACCATTGATCACGATAAACTTTGAAGCTTTCGTCAAATCAACTCTAGACAGACATGAGTCACATCAACTCAATTTGCAAAATCCACTAGCTTTTCCCTTTTGCACAAGAAGGGGAAAGTGAGAGAGACGATTTCGTCTTCCGTTTTCGTTTGCCCCTGCTGCTCTTTCTCTGCTCTGCTCTGCGTACGTATACGTACGTACGTTCTTATGTTAGATTTTCTGTCGTTGGTCTTGTGCAGAATCGAATTCATAATGTAGGATATACCGCCAGTCACGACGACGATATGTATGTATTATATTATATTTATATATAGTATATATTACTATATTCTGATATAATGCATAAAATTCACATAGAAGGAGCACCGTGAGTGTCACCATAATAATATCTCAAGTCATGCTTGGAAGCCCTTTTATGTCCCAGGATGTCATCACTTGAGATCTCAGATCCTATCCAGGATTTCACTCTCCTCTTCGACTCTCCCCTGTTCTTCTCACAAAAATATATGTAATACTGTGAAAACAGTGAGAGGAAGATAGACAGGGTAATAGAAAAGGGGAAAGGAACGGTCTTTTTCTTTAAAATTGCAAAAATAAGTTGACTTCTGCTGCTTTCAATTGCAAGCATGTATGTGTACATTGTACATGTGTTCTGGCGAAACAAAGACCAATAGTCAAAGTTTAAAATCCTTTTTACGTATGCATATAAATTTCAAAGCATCTAAATCTAATTCCAATTTTTTCAGGAGAAAACGAAGCACATAGCTAAAATTGGAAATTAATGACAGATCATCATGTTCAAATTACAACATGTTTTCAGGCATACCCAGAAAATATTAATCTATTTTTTGGACATGAACGTTTCCAATTTATTGCAATTCGTACGTCCAAAAGTATGTAGATAAAAATATGAAGAATTTTGAATTCAACTGACGTCTAATCTGTGTATTAAATTGTACGAGTCTAATAAGTTTACCACGTCTGAATGGATTTGAGGGAGAAAATTTTATTGGTTATTTAGGAGGAAATGCTTATTTTGCAAATATCTGTAGAATGAACTCATGTGATATGAAATGATATGAATTTAATACTGACAGTACATGTATGCTATATCATGAAGTGTTGTCGACACAGTCACGAACGAATTTCTAGGCAGAAATTCATTCTATATTTTTTGACTCAAAGTATTACAGTAAAGGCAAAAAGGCAAAATATATGTGTACAAATATTCATGCAGAGAAAAGTACCTTAAGTTTGTACACTGTACACAGTGCACAGCTATTGCCATGTTCTCTTAGACTTTGGGATAGATGTGATACGAATTTGGAAATATATGTTATCATGTCCTGGAAATTCTCCGGTTTCAATTCTGAGACTCTCTCTGTCACTGTGTCGAAGACTTATAATGATGCTATTTCATAAATCAGGTCGACATAATCTTTAGCTGCTACACAAAAAGTATACGACTCGTGTGCGTATGTACGACTACGACAGATGAAAAACGAAATTTGTTATATTGTATGTATCACACACATACATACATACATTTACGGACATTGCTACATACTTGTGTATAGGTAAATGTGCTGACATTTGGAATGCAGAATATTTACATGTACATATGTATAATGTCCTGAACGCCGTGAAATTCAATAGAATTCAAGTCACTGCTCGGCCATCATTCGTCTTCGTTCCTGTAATAATAATAATAATAATTTCACAGGGAACGTTTATATCTGGCATTTTAAACTTCCTTACAAAATGCGTGCTCTGCTCGGTTTTTTATGGTCTACTTTGTATTTATGAGAAAAATAGTTTAAACATGATCGTTTGGTCAGCCTTTCATGTGACAAGATGAACAAAAAAAGATGACCTGTGAGATATTATTTACATGAAGGCTAAATCAAATACTTGAGCCATAGCTTTGAATTTCAAAGGAATTCGAATTAGGTCATTTTTATCACTCGTTTTATTGTCATTCATTTTTTCGTACAATAAAGTACATGTTCCGTATTGGAGAACGTATTTCTTTTGTTGGCAAGCGTCTCGTGTTTAAACACCACTCACTCGACAATAACAATTTCCTGTTATTCTTTTGTTCCTGCTGACTAATTTCCTATTCGGTCTATTGAGAAGGGGACATTAGAGAGGCTCAACAAACTTCAAGAATCCAGCTTTGAGAAGAACATAAGTAATTCAGTGTCACATAATTTTGAAGACGCTCTTGGAATCTCAACATTCATTCGGGACTGGAGTTTTCATAAGCTTCCTATTATCCGACTCATTTTCATAATGTAAAGTATGGGAAACTTTCTGGGATAGCCGAGCTTTTGGAGATTCCTAAAGTTTCTCGATTAGTTAATCTGAATCATGTGCTTGCACAATCACTTTCTTTGATCTATCCGCATATGTACAATGTGCATACATATTGCCTCCACTGTATATATATATATATATATATCATGTCATGATTCTATAGTGTATGATATTATTATAATATCAAGTACATACATATCATGTCGTATCAAAAGTTTGGGACAGAAGCTGCCGAGTGGAATTATGACGGAGACAGAGAGCATGACAATAATTAATAGTCATTTCCATGAAACAATAAAACTTGTCACGGAAATTAAAGTCCCGTATTATCTCGCACATCAATTTTATACCAGGAATAAATATGCATATGAATACATACATACATACTTAAGGATACTGTATGTATTGTATCAGTATACATATGGAGACCATGGTCCTTACCAAAGACTTATGATGACGACCATAAACCATAATACCATTATGGTTTTACTTTTAAAAGGGGCAACTTGACTCAAACTTGCAATCCACGATTAATCCAGTTCAGAATCCGCGTAGAGAAGTCTCAAAGCCCTTGGATTTCGGATTGGATCTCCAAGTCAGAGCCAAAGTGACATTTTCCTGATTTTTTTTATCCTCTCCTCTATCCTCTATTCTCTATTCCATCTATTCTCTACAAATATGTCATTGTGTCTGATTTTGAGTCTAACTGTTTGGATCAAAAAGTCTCGGCCTAAGCTTTGGTCTGGCTTGACTTGGTCCGACTTGGCATTTGGCCTCAAGATGATTTATACTCGTCCAAAGTCAAAAGTTGCATAAACATAAAATATTATACCTATACATATATATTCACATAAATTACTGCTTTGTAGACTGGAGAGGAAGAGTTAGAGAAAAGTCATCTATCCATTTAATTGTTCAAAATTTCTTTTCCTATTTTTATACAGTATGCTTTTGACTTTCTCATATAAACTAAAGGAAAGTTCAAGTTTGTAGCTGCGATTTTTTCAATCTGGAACCTTTTCCCGTTACAATCTTCAAATTAACTTGTCTTTAACGTAGCTACGTATGTTATGATTATACTCAAAGTGTAGAGAAAAACATTTTGTGAACTGTCCCGCTGCTTCAAAGTTGATGACCTTTGTAACTTGTGAATGAATCGGATTGTTGAATGGGCATTTCTATATGTCAGACGAAAAGGGAAAATGGACGGTGTAGGATTAATTATGGTTGATACATGAGACTTTTGGCAGTGTAAGTAGGATGAACAACAGTACAAGGAAGACGGATAAAAGTAAAATTCGTTTTCTCTTGTTTTTTGGTAAAAGCCATGCCAATCCTCTTAATATCAATCGGTGCCCGGCCTCGTTCTCCTTCATATGCTATTTCAGTTCTGCAGATATTTTCACTTTTTCTGTTTTCACATACTTATAGTCTACATTTGGGATATTTGGCAAGTACCATAATATTATAAGTTCAGAATAGGAAAATTCGTCCCAAGGGTTTTATTTGATGCAAAACCTTTGTATTACATTGTATTGTACCGTCAGGGATCTCTTTACTCTTTACGCTTCTGCATTTTTTCTGTATGTTTATGTACATATCGGCTTCTTGGAAATTACATTGCATTTCACTGCAATGCAATTCCCTTATTTCCCCTTCATTTCGTGTTATGTATTGGCATCTCCTTCCAGCTGTCGATTTTTTCCATGGCTCCAAGACCCTGAAAAGGTGAACCTATGTACACATAAATGTTGAGAAAAGTGCATTAGATTGAACACTGAACACATTGATCTCCTTCGCATTTGCTAGTCTACAGTAAATGAGTTGTTGTACATATTTTATGTAATATAGAAGTAGTACAGAATGCAATAAGTACACTATGTGTATGCAGTGCATCTTACTTGGAAAAAGACTCTGAATCGGTGCTGGAACCTGGAACTACTTTTTCTATTTTGGGAAATGTCCATCATATTTCACATTGAGAATATTGCGAAACTCCATTCACTAAAGAGAATCAATCCCATCATAATATTTTATGTATTGACTCCTTTTCCCCAAGGGGGAAAGGAAAATGGAGGTGAGCGGTGAGTAAGGAGATGAACCTATACAGTATACATACAGACATGTATTTCCTACATTTATTTATTAGTTGTTCACCGGCCTTGATTTCCACTGAAGCTCAAGTTAAAGGTTAAATGAGGCACGATTGTGTCTATAAGTGCATTTATATAGGTACTACATAATATATAATACATGTTGTTATATTGATAATGCACGTTACGCTGTTCAACGTTTGTACCTACTTACTATAATAGGAAGGAAAGGAAACCGTTCAGAATAAAACTATATTATGCAATACAAGAAATAAGTAAAAGTTCCCGACATTCGTTTGTCTAGTATTTTCCTTTAGGAGAAAAATATGTGAAATTTCAATAATCAATACATTTATATAGTGTGTAGTGTGTAACTTTGTCAAATGCCACCATGCAAGTTTCTCCTTTGGCTCCTGGGAGGAAATGAAGATGAAAGCTAAATAGACGTTGGATATGACTAATACTGTAAAGATAATAGAGAATATTGTATGTAGTGCTCAAAGTCGAGACTTTCGTTTCGAATAAAACCGAAAGAATATTCGGAATTCGAATGTTTCGTATTTTCGAA
>JAQIVE010004667.1:0-14184 GCA_034698285.1 Sminthurinus bimaculatus | reverse complement strand
ATAATATAATAAAAATATTATTCAATTTATGGCTATAAAAAATCCGGTATTATTGATCCTTACAAGAAAAATGTTGTTGTACCTAATTTTTTTTTACAATAAAATGAATGTTTTAAATTGCAATCGTTTTTAAATTAGATTCGTGATGTGACTACGCTCACACTAGAAGACCGAATGGAGTCCTTTTTCCTCGCCGAAACTATCAAATATCTTTATCTCGTGTTTGACCCCGATAACTTCATTCATAGTGAAGGGGACGACTATACTGTGATTGATAATCCTCATGGAAAATGTACCCTGTACGCAGGAGGTTACATTTTCAACACTGAAGCTCACCCCATCGACCCATCTGCCCTTCATTGTTGTACTGGAGTGAGAGACAGTGAGCTACACGAAGAAGTCGCCGTCATTGATGAAATCCGTCTTTCTCAACCCTTTCATGGGAAAAGGTCCATTGACAATGATGGAGAAGTCAACATTTTAAAGCTCTCTGAACCCGAAGACATTCCCCCATGGAAAATGGCAGAGGATGAAGATCGTCGTCGCCGTCAAGTTGATGCCACTAGTATTAATAATAATAATAATAATCAAAAGTCGAGCGGAAAAAATAAAAAGGACTCTCCCAGTGATGTGAATAATGAAGACGGTGATGCTAAAAAATCTAAATCTAAAAATAGTGGCAGTTGTAAGAAAAAGAATAAAGAGAGGGACGGTGCTAGTAATAATGATAATAACGATATTGCTGATGGAGACGCTGATGACAATAGTGAGGAAACCTGTTATGACGACGAGGAGGAGGAACATCAAAATGATCATGTAGAGGAGAATAACATGAAAGAAGACGAGGCAGAAACTCAGTCACTATTAGAAAGGCTTCTAAAGAAACTTTTTGAAGAACAGGAAGTAAGCAATCAAAATCAAAATAATAATAATGTAAAGTCACCAAATAATCAAGAATTGTCATCGGGAGAAGGATTAAGCTCAGAATCCCAGAGGACTGACAAGATTGCTCAGACCCTTGAAACTATCGAGAATAACAATAATAGTAATGACCATAAGCAAGTTGATGGTGTAAAACCGGAAATTCCTACAAGTCAAGTTCAAGAGCCCGTGAGTGGACTTAAAACCAAAGGGAAAGGAACTATTGCAAAGTTGACTGGGAGTAGTAAAGTTCTCACAAAACCCAAGAGTTCTGAAAATCGAATCAAAAGTCGTGGTAGTGGAAGTTATAGTGGGGACAATTCGCAGGGGAGTGACGACGGAAGTGAACCAGATTTGGACTTGATTTTTGGGACCAAAGGGCCGGGTCAAAGTTTGTCCTTTTATTTCTCGTTAAAGTGGCTGGGGAAATTCCCAGAGTTGATACGACAAGTGATTCCTAGCGAAAGATTCGATCTTCAAGCCTTCTACAAGAAATTAAGTGAGAGATATACCAATGAAATGTTTAGTAGAGACTTTAATTTTAGCTTAACATGGACTGAAAATTACCGGGTTCTCAAATGTCCCGATATCGAATTCTCCGACCGTTTCATGTTTTTCAAATCTTCAGTGGACAGTTGAAATTAAAATTAATTGATATATTATAACTAAAACACGATTTGTTACAATGAAAAAGTCAGTCAGTCAAGCATGATTTATGATTCCAGTGGATGAACGTTTTAGTTTTAAAAATAATGTTCAATTTAATGCCTATACGTTAATGTGAATTTGAGTACGAGTTTTTTGGTGCTATTTGTTTTTGTTTTCATGTTCATGTTTTTTTTTGTTGTCCTAAAAATAAAGGTGAGCATTATTATTTGTTTGTATTCATTCTAATGTCTGTTATAGGATTTATCCGATAGTTGGTAAGAATTAAGAATAGGTAAATGAATGTTTTTTATTGCTGTATGGGAAATTGCCAATTTTGTTTAGTTTTTTGAAGGGGGCAATTATTTGACTAAAAAACCTAATACATATTATGAATAGATCATACTCGATTATTTTGACAAAGAGTATGATTAAAATGCCAAATTATTACCAAATTGTTATAATATAAGAGAAGCTCATTTTTATTGTTGTCATTATTCAAGATAAAAAGAAACGACAGCAAATTCGAGTCTTGAGCTCATTGCAAGTATTATTTATTATTATTGTTATTCATCGCTGTTAATCTTTTTATTAGGATATTATTAGAGTTAAACAACCTTTAAATGTTCGACATATTGTTCAAGATAAATACTATCGATCTTGTTTTTTCGGGGGTTGTGTCAGTCATTCGTAGCTATTTAAGTAGAACCAAATGCGTTTAATATATAATTGTTTATTTGTGATAGACGTTCTATTACATAATATCAATATTTAATACATTAGATAATAATTATTCGTAAATTACAAAAATATGAAAAGTATAAGTAGTACATATTTATTAAAAGAATAATTTATTAAAGTGGCAAGTATTTTGTATTTGTACTGTTATATATTCCAATTGAATATGTCAGGTGTCGTGTAAAAGAGGTAAAACATGATGATGTATTTAAATAACTAAATGAGTGCTAAAATTTTGCAAAGAATTTGAAAATACATCATAGAAATTTGAAACAAATAATATACTGAATCGAATTCATTGAGGTTTCTCCATGCATAATATCAAAAACATTTTAACAGGCATTTTAATCCATGAAATTATAAAAATTTACTACTACTTGGAATTTTCTAAGCAGAAAATATTATATTAGCACTTGCTTCACCAATTAACAATGTTAGCTTGTGTACTTGATGCTAATGTACTTAAAATATACATCAATATATTATCAAAAAGTATAAAACATCATTTCACAACATTTGTAATTTGTAATTGGGCTAAGGATGAGCCGAAAAATGTTTCATGTAGCATGCGAAAACCTAGAGATACGTATATACTAATAATGAAATTAATTTTAACTTGAAAAGTTTGCCCATTCAATTACTTATTATTATCCAAACTACAAAGGATCGCGTGTGGGAACTATACAATTTAATTTATAATGTACCTACTTAATATTAGGTGCTCTGCATATTATATTATGTGATATTTCGTATTTGCTACTGAATCATTTGGAGTCTTTTTTTAAGAGCATGGACGTGTTGGCTGTTTAATTCTTCAAAACTTACAATTATCGGACTAGGTCGTTGAATTTGGATTCCAAATATACCATTCATATGAACCAATGAATTTGATAGACTTGAGAGACCCTGTAGAAAAAAATAGAAAGAAACATTATAATGTGAGCTTAAGCAGATAGGAAGAGAACAACTATAATATTATACTGTCATTTAAAATAACTTGCATGGTATATATTACATTACTAGCATTAAGGAAAACGAAAAAAATTATTAAATAATGTGCACATACATTGTTTATTCTAGTTTTAACTGTTGGGTCATTTGAACATTTTAGCCTTTTCATATCCGCAGGAGAAAACCCAATAAACTTTTGTAGCAGCTGAAAATATTTGACAAAACGACAGTTTGGATTATTTAGGATTATTGAACTGACCAAGAATAAAATGATTATAACTTTCATTATGAAATGAAGCTACCATAATAAAAATCATAAATAATACAAAACATATCAAGGAGATACACTAAGCAATAAAATCTTACCCCAGCTGTCATTTTAGCTTCTAGGAATCCAGATCCGTCATTTAAAATAACAGCTAAGGTCCAATTCCCTTCAACCACTTTGATATTAGAAACTATAGTAGAAACACAAGCTTTGATGAAAACTGTGTGACCATTCGGAAATTTCCGGCAATTGTCCTTAATCACTTTAATGTACTGATAGGGTTGTATAGGAATATGATGTTTGGGTTTCTTCTGCTCCGGAGGTTTTGCATCAAGGTCTTGGGAGGCACTAGCTACTAAACGATCAAATTCGTCATCGGGAACTGTAAAATCATCATCATCGTCGTCCAATAAATCAATAGTGGGTTGACTGCTGGGCTTATGTGGTGGTACTACTCTAGAAGATGACGATTGTTGTTGATGCTGTTGTTGTGGTGGTTTTTGTGGTTGAGGCCGAATAGTTGGTTGGACTGGTTTTGGTGGTGGTTTTGGCTGTTGTTGTTGTTGTTGACTTGATTGGAAGGAAGATAGGCTACTATTTGTAGTATTATTATGAATAATCTGGGTAGTAGCATCACCAAGGGCTTGGGTAATTAGTAAATTTTCATCAAGCTCCATAAAAAGATCATTATCTTCATCATCCCCAAAGGGATCATCTTCTTCCGTCACAACTCCATTATTTTTTGCTTGATTATTCCAGCTATTAGAGGAGCTTGTTCCACCACTACTGTGATTGTTGCTTGATCCATAGTTATTACTATATTGATTAGAATAATTAGATGATGGATTTTTTTGAGAAGATGATATTTGAGTACTTGATGAAAATGAGGCAGAAACTCCTTTTGGCTTTCTACTATTTGGAGGTGAGGGAGGACGTTTGTACGTTGGCCTAGGTAGAGGAGGACCTTTGGATTCATTCTCATCGTCGTTTCTGCAAAAGAACATTTTATACATAAATACTAAAATAAAATCATGTTAAAATAATAGAGGTTTCATATTAGAAATTGTGAAGTAAAAATTAAAATAATATATTATAGTTTAACAGGACTGAAACACTTACAATTTACGTTTTAAAACTTGTTCCATATTGTTCGTTTCAACTAAGCCTTCCACTTCTCCCTGTATTGACACAATATTTTCGGGTTTGAGGTGAAAAACACCGCGACGACAATTTACTGGACCCTTTATTGCAATCTAAGTAGAGCAAGTAGTTATAATGTTATAAGGAAAATATAAATTCAAATGTTCCAAAAACTAAAACTTCAATGCGTTATTATTTATGTTTGATTAAGCATGTGATTATCATAAAAATATTACTTTGCATCCGGGTTTCATTTCAACATTTAAAGCTCGAATGGGAACAAGTTCCATTCCATAAACTTTTTGGGTTCCATCAGTCATTGTGAGGTAAATACATCTCCGAGGCTTTGGCTCCCAAGTTGGCTTGTACTCATTGTTTTCGCCAGAGACGTTGGTATTTTCATTAGTCAGCTTTTTCAACTTATTCCACTGACTATAGGCAGACTCACCAATGTCCTCAACATAGTTGACCTATTCCAATTTTAGGCATCAATAATATAATACAATAACAGAACTATTAACATTGTGTATATTATTGCAGAACATAAACTATAACATCAACTATATACTTTATAGTTTATAACAACTTTATAACAATATGAAATATGGTGAATTTCCTTTGCCTCAAGCATACATTTTCTTAAGTACTTACTTGTAATACATGGGGGCCACGAAGAACCACCATTTTCTGAGCGGCCAAATTAGGAGGTAGAGATGCAGACTTTAAATCTAAAAGATTTGTATCAATCCATTGACTCATCACTTCCCCCTTTAAGTGCACTGAAGTTATCTATTGTATATAATAGGTAATAGGTTATAGATTATTCTTTATCTCTATTACTACATTATGACAAAATTTTAAATAATACATACGTCACTACACACTATGTTGTCACTAAAAGTATGTTGAATGAACAAGAAAAATCATTAGCACAAAAAACATCAAGTATTATTATATGAAATTACCGGAGCACGTCCCGTGTAATTTTCTTGAATCCAACCCACACATTGTTCATACCACTCATCCGGAAATGCAACTCCACTTGCCCTGAGCTCATTTTTGACTGTAGTGACCATCGCCGTTGACATTTTGACAGATGAGCTATGAGCTAACCAACTCGATGCAATTCAGTCTTGACAATGATGAAAGGAGTTGTTTTAGATGATCTCAATTCTCAATATGTTTAAGCTGTTTCGTATTTTTGATTTTTTGAATACACATCAATTAATCCATCCTTCTATATAAACTAAACCTATAACAAATCAAATCATCAAGAAATCAAGGAGTAAAAGACATTTTGTTCTTTGAAGTGGATGAAAGAGAACAGAGAATTTTAACACTTTTTTGACATTTAGATGGTAAAAAATACATTTGTAAACGGTCATTAAAACAAAATTTAACTTACGTACATCAAATGGTTTACAAGACATCATCCACGAAATAATTCTATGTTATACAGCTAAATAAATCACTGTAAATTTTAATTAACTTTTTAACTTTTTTTAGTTTTTTTTCAAAAGTCAGATAAAAAATAAAAAATTCTCAAGTTTGAAGTTTAAAATTCAAATCGGTAGATTTACCGGGTGAGGGACAAATTCCGCGTAGCGGATTTTAGCCAAACCACTTTTTTCCTTTCCATGCTTGTTGTGAACGCATTTCGAATCTGAATCGTATAAGTACGTTCTTTTTTACGTGAGTTGAGTGAGGGAAGACTGCACGAAGTAAATTCTTCGTCTAATGAAATTACAAGTTAATTTTTAAATCTATAGTATAAACTAATTGAAAAGTGATTAGCAGTTATAATGGCAGACTTAAATAAACCCGAAATTGCGGCTCTTGTCTATGACTATTTAGCAAAAACGGTGGGACCTGTAGCACAAGCCTTTAAAAATAAAGCAAATCCGGTGAGTAAAAAAAAGAAATTCAATTCCATTCATACATTCTATTATTTTTTTCTGTAAGTAAGTGTGTGTAAGTATAATACGTATGTACGCTAATACATTAAGATAGGACGGCATGGGTATTCAGGCCGCCATTAGGAATATATATGACCATCGCCACGTGCGTTTTGTGTATTGTTAAAAAACTTGGGTCATCTCGTCATGTCTCTTTATATGCATTTAATTTACCTATTTATCATGAATTGCTTGATTGAAATGTATTAACGTGAGTCAGAGCAATATAGTCGACTGTATGAAAGAAAGGGAAAAAGTTTTGGATATTTGATACCTCGCTTTTGCTTATGTATGTATTAATTTAAATATGCATGAAAATAAGTAGTATAGAAAATAATATAATCGGAAGGAAAGGAAAAGTCTATTATAAAATCAGAATTGATGACACTATTAATTAGCATTGTGTGATATTGTATTTTGTATTATGTATATTCTTAGTGATTAAATACATATTATTATTATAGTGATGATGAGAGTTTTGCAAGTGTTTTGATGAAATGGGAACTTGAAATTTAATATTAGTTAATTTAATGTAATGATGTAAAAGAACGTTGATAATTGATAATAATTATTGTCTTATTATAATTATGTATATTTCAGCCAAGTCTACCTCCGGGTTCACCTACTTTAAGCGACGTTTTTCTCCACTATCAAGAAAATGCACCTCCAAAACGTCGACTCTCTCTTCCTATAGCAAATGGCAAGCCTAAGGCGAGTAAAAAGGAAGAGTCATCATCTGAGGACTCTAGTGAGGAAGAAGTAGTTAAGCCAGCCGCAAAATCGCCTACAAAACCCGCTGTATCCTCACCCGCCAAATCTCCAGTTGTAAATAAAAAGAAGGCAGAATCTTCCTCAGAGAGTGACTCGTCATCAGAGGAGGAGGAAGTAGTTAAAAAACCAACAACGCCTGCTGCCAAATCAACCCCCGTCGTAAATAAAGCTGTAGCAGCAAAGAAAAAGGAAGAAAGTTCTTCAGATAGTGAGGATTCCTCTGAAGATGATGCTCCGGCTGCCAAGAAACCCGCTGCTGCTGCTGCAACTCCTGTAGCGAAACCCGCCGCTACCCCCGCGGCTAAAAAGAAAGCAGAAAGTACGTCATCCGAGGATAGTTCAGATGAAGAGGAAGAGAAAAAACCAGTCGCCAAGAAAGCCGTCGCAACACCACTACCCAAATCACCTGTCAAAGCTGTTACCCCTGCAGCTAAAAAGAAGGCAGAAAGTACATCATCGGACAGTTCTTCAGATGACGAGGATGATAAGCCAGCAGCCAAAAAAGCCGCCGTCGCAACACCACAACCCAAATCACCTGTCAAGGCTGTTACTCCGGCTGCTAAGAAAAAGGAAAGTTCATCCGAGGACAGTTCTTCAGATGACGAGGATGATAAGCCAGCAGCAAAGAAAGTCGTTCCTACTACACCAACATCTGCTGCTAATAAACCTAAAACCGCCACTCCTGCTCCTCCAGCAAAGAAGAAGGTTGAAGAAAGTTCTTCAGAGGAAGATTCGGATGATGAGCCAGCCCCGAAAAAGGCAGCAACTACTACTCCCGCTAAAAAACCAGTCGTGCCTGCCAAGGCAGCGGCAAAAGAATCTTCATCCGAAGATTCATCAGATGAGTCAGATGATAAGCCAGTAGCCAAAAAAGCTGCTGCTCCCGCTGCCAAGACAGCTCCTGTCAAGAGGAAAAAGGAATCATCATCCGAGGAGGAATCTTCGGAAGAAGAAGCAGCTCCGGCTGCAAAGAAAACTCCTGCTGCTGCTGCCCCTCCACCAAAGAAGCAAGCAAAGGCAGATTCTTCATCCGAAGAGGAGGATGATGATGATGAAGATGTACCCCCACCAAAGAAAGCTACTCCTAGTAATCCTGTCAAGTTTGTGAAAGGAGCTGGCGAGGTAAGTTTATCTACATTTATATTATTTTACTTTTACCAAAATATTTTATTATATTTTCATTATTTTTACAGTCGTTGACATTTGTTTATAAGCTAAAATGAATTAGTCATAATATATTATGGCATGCACAATACACAACAACGGCGCTGTGTATTTTTGGGAATAATTGCTCAATATTATTCACGTTCTTATTTCCTTTCAAGTTTTTAGTTTTTTTAAAATTCCCTTCCTCTTCCTTATTGTATATAATACTACAACATAATATTTTTTCCGTTTTTCACCGCACCTTGTCTTTATAAATTTGAGCTTAACATGATATAAAAAAATGGTATTTAATCGTGGAAATTATAAAAATACAATCATGTTTCAGAACAAGACACCATTTCGGCGTGTTATAGCTGAGCATATAGAAATTGATCCAAGAGTGGCAAATAATTCTTTTGAGGCTAAAGTAAGTTCGGTACAAGGAATGAATGTCAAGGAGAAAATCAGACTATTATTTAGGATTGACAAACCACAAAATACTTTTCATAATAGTAATTTTCATAATTTAGATAGTATTGTAAAAATTTCAGTAGTACATTATCATAATGCTTCATACTACTATTATTGTTTTTATTATTATCGTCTCTGGCCTGCAAAAGCAATTTCAGAATGCTGATAAATTTTAACTCAGTATTTTTATAAATTTTTTACTGTTAATAATAACTTTTTCTACCAAGAGGAAAAAGGAAAACATTCGGAAATGGTGAAATAAAAATGCAACTAACTGTGATTAATTACTACTTGTGAATATATAATCGTTTGTAGAAAATAATAAAAAATATTCCACAAGTAAATGCCAACTTTTTATCCATTTTTAGTCAGTTAATAACGTACAAATATTTGTACGAAAAACCAAATAATAATACTATATTATTATGTATAAAAATAATCAAAAATTTTGCTTGCAAAATTTTTATAAACTAGTTTTTAAAGAAATGTCAACTTCTGCAAAAAATACTTTTAAAAAAAATAAAAGAGGAAACTCATATTTGTATATTTGAATTGCTATAATTGCAGGCAGGAGACGATAATGAGGAAGAAGGTAATGGTGAGGAAGTGGACGGAGAGGAAAACGGATTCGATGGTGGAAATCGCAACAGCTTTGGAGGTCGTGGCCGCGGAGGGTTCGGAGGAGGAAGAGGAGGTGATCGTGGCTCCTCAAGAGGAGGAGGATTCCGAGGTGGACGAGGAGGAGATCGTGGAGGCGGATTTGGGGGCAGAGGTGGTGGAGGAGATCGTGGATTCGGTAGGGGACGTGGCGGTTTTGGAGGAAGAGGTGGTGATCGCGGAGGGGGATTCGGAGGACGAGGAGGAGATCGTGGGGGTGGATTCGGTGGTCGCGGAGGGTTCGGAGGAGGAAGAGGGGGAGATAGGGGAGGTTTTAGAGGACGAGGTGGAGACCGCGGAGGTCGTGGCGGAAGTCGAGGAGGACCAAACCGAAATAGTGGATCTTTTGATAGCAATGCTCCTTCTCAAAACAAAAAAGTTGTTTTTGATTGTAAGGGAATCACATTATAATATTATCGTCTTGAATATTTGCAATTATTATATTAGACAATAGTTTTTGCCTTTTAAATTCATTATTGAAATGTATTTGTGGTTGGTCAGTCAAAGAAGTCGTCTGATTTTTTCGAGACATTCACCTTTGTAGCTTTTATAAAGTTTTTTTTATTTTATACAATTTTTTTTCATGCTATAAAAGAATTTACCTATTGCATTATGATAACTATATTATTTTCTCCAGGAATAATTAATCATGTTTTTTCTCGCTTGCTCATTTACCATTTTAGAAAGGAGCACGAGGATCTTGGGGAGAAAGAGCTAATCTAGACTTAAAACATACGAAAGGGAAATCATTTCGTCATGAAAAGACCAAGAAGAAGCGTGGAAGTTACCGTGGTGGAAGTATCTCTTGTGAAGTCAACTCTATCAAGTTCTTTGATAATTGATTGTTTTTTAAAATATAGAATAGAATGTAGAATATATTATTTTAATCGTTATTATAATCATCTTAATTCTTATTACAAGTAGTATTTCAATTTCATGTTGTCTTTCCTTGGTCTTACTTGCTCTTTTTTCTTTCAAATGTATTATAATATTACATATTTTAAAAGAATCTTTTACAACGCATTACATATTATATGAAATTTTATGTAAAGCAAACAGTCGTTGTAAAAAAAATCTTCCTCATTTTTTTGTCCTTTTTTTTGTTTGGAGCTACCTCATAGTAGTTAAATTTTCGTTCCTATACTAATACATATATGTTGCTGACGTCAAACAATTCTTATAGTAGTCCTCAAGAAGTAGACCCAAGATTTTGTGTTACAAATTAATTTATTTCTGTTTTCTTTTACTACTTTTCATTCTGCTAATTATTTACTATTTACACTGTGGTTGGTATTCGTATTTTTGCAAATGAAAAAGAAATCACGGTAGTCTTTTTTTCCTCCGAGTTGTTCTGTGACTTGTTTTGTTGTGTTCCATTCGAATTATCATCTTGGAACATTATTTAAACTAGGTAGATATTATATAGTAGTATTTGACCCTTTCCGTTCGCATTTTATCATTTAATATTATATTGTTACACGTACTGTTATAATATTATCTTTGGTCTCAAATTGGACCGTTATTTTCACATTATGTTCAATTATTATTGTTATGCGTCAATTTTTCAACGCAACCTCATTTTATAACATATGATGTTAATTGTTATTAATAATCATCATCAAATTATTAAAATGAGGGGGAAATGGTACTATTTGCTGAGATAATAAGCTAACTTTAAGTAAAACTACTACTAATATTATTACTGTTTAGATTTACAGGAAAACAACATTATATATTATATCGTTAGATATTAAATAATATAAAGATTTTAGAAGGGTTTCTCTTGAGAGTAATATATTTTAATTTTACACGAAATAACAGTATGTGCAAGTATGTATGTACGTGAAACGTGAAAAAAAGAATGAGATAAGGATTGAATGTTAAAGTTTAAAGGTGTAATGTCAAAGTCAAAGCGTATAATATAATATATAATAATCAACTTCCATGGAACAATACTTTTACATTGAATCACGCAAAGTTTATTTTAGTAATAAACGTCATGTTTTTTGAAAAGAAATGATAAAATGCATTTTTTTTAGAAATCAAATAATCCATACAAAAATATATAACGGTTTAGAATGAATAGTATAATATTATTATGGTTTATATTGATTCATGTTTTATTTAAATGTTTCGTACGTTTTATGGTTGATAGTTGATACTATTGTACTAAATGTGGTAGGTAGTGGATATTATTATATGGTTAAGTAAAATATAAGTTGTAAGGGGAAAAAATGAAATTATGATGATTTATCTTGTTTTTATGTCTTAATTTTAATAATTTTCTCTCCAGGCTCAAGATCATTACGCTACACATGTGTGTATGTTTGTTACTAATAATATGATGCAAGTGAATCAAGGCTGTAACGAAACTTTAAGATTCTTAATTATTACTTACTATTTGGAAACGATGATAATATTTCATTATCTATTTTCAGGACGAATATAATATAAATTTGAGACATTACTTTCGTGTATCTCATTAAATCAAAACTTTAAAAGGTAGGAGAGAATTTAATTCAATTTTTATAGTTTGGGGAAGAAACAATGATTATTGTACCTATTAATATGTATGATATTGAGCAATGCCTAAGGATAAATAGTAATTTTACTGTTATTTCCGTTTTATGTTCGTTTTTTTTTCGGATTTTCTAAATAACTGTAATATTAGTGTGTGTATAGTGTCATTGCATATTATTATGATAAAAGATTCATTATTCTTGTAAAACAAATATTTTACACAGACGAGTTCTGAATAGATATATTATTGCTATAAATATATGTACTTACATGTACTATAATATGCTAGGTTTACTTTAGGACTTGTAAGACTATAATAATATCTTAAATAAATAATCATGCAGTTTTTTTCCTTCGATTTTCTATCAAGCTTATGAAAATGAAAAATGAATGGTCCAGACTAGATTAGAACTACGTTGTTTGTAGCTTTAGAGGTAGTTTAAAGTCATATTATTGTTATTACGAGCAACTACCTGTATGACCTTAGTATGTAGTTACACATACTTGTTTTGTCTATGAAGCAAACGAGGTGGTACATATTGACAGCAAGCGAATATTATTAATCAAAATTTATTTGTCTTTGTCCTTTTTTAACTGCTTGGATGTAGTACGATAATATTATAATATTTAGTTTGAGGTGAAGATGAAAGATGATGAAAAATGACATGTAATTGCGACATAAATATCATAACTGTATTATGAACCGAGTTCTTGTAAGAAAATAAACAGAAATGCATTTCGAAATGTATTCAAAAGAATTATTTAATTGATTTACCATGTTGGTTCGTTTATCCAGCATTTATTTCTTGGTCGGTTGCATTTAATATATTATTATACATTATACTTATTAGTGTAAATTATAAATATTTGCAAGTATTTACTTACATGGGGACTATTCTTTCATGATGTTCCATAATATATAAATAGTTTAATACGATCCGATCTAATTCTTAATTCCTTTATTAATTAAAACGTCTCTACATTTTATACATTGCCATTTGTGTAGAAATTGAATGTTGATCAGCTCAGTTCTCAACATCTCCGTGTATTAATACGGCTGAACGGAAACTCTCTCAGCTTTCCAACAGTGTTGTTTGTGTGTTATTTTATTTCATTGAACTGGAGCTGGGACAACGGCTTTGGAAAATCTTCAGTAGCTATGCCTAAACTAAAATCCAAAATCCTCCGCTTTATATTTTATCATTATTATGACTTGTGTTTTAGCTTTTCCTATTCCAAATCCAATTCAATAGGATTGCATATGATGATGCAGTTGAAGCTCGAAAGTCCCGACAGTATGCGAGGGGAAAGCCGATTATAGAAATTTATATAACACACAAGCGTATGCTTTCACACGGCCGATTGCTCAACGTGAGTGCCTAAAAATCTACGTAGGTACTAGGTACCTACATATTTATGTATGTGTGTAGTGTGTACAATGCACGTGTATACTAAAACGTATTTCACATCCTATTAAGAATGTGTACTTATAATATTATGCTATGTATTACGTATGTAGTGTGCACATAGCACATATTAAGTATTATAAAACAAACTTTGATTTTGATTCTCCTTTCAAGTTTTCACTCTCCTCTTTCAACACTTCTCTTCTTTCCTGTATGAATATTGAATATTAATCCCTCATGTTTTCCGCGTAATCTCCATTCTTAAATATTATTCTCAAGTAAATCCAATTCATTTATTATGTACATATGATGCAATTTGAATATTGAAGAAATTTCGCTTTCTCCTGACATAAAAATTTGCTTTCCTTCCTTCGATCAGCAAAGGCTAACGTCTATCAACAATAAAAGAAACAAAAGTCTAAAAATCTCAAGTCTCAAGCACGATCCGAGTTTTCATCCAGAGCTTTTTCACAAGAGAAAGTTTATGTTTGCAGTGTGCATAGTGTATAAAATACACATGACCCTTTAAATAAAATCTTAGCAAATCTCATGAAATTTTCATGATATTTGATGAGATTGACAATAGATGATGAGA
>JAQIVE010004666.1:0-14186 GCA_034698285.1 Sminthurinus bimaculatus | reverse complement strand
ATTTTTTGTGTGATTGCAGGGATCCAAAAGGAACGACATGAAGGGGTGGCTGCTTAACTTTTCACCAAAATTGCAATCTGAAGAAGTCTAATGTACAATGTACATGAAAGGGCAATCAGAAGGAAATTGAAATTGTTCCGCCAGTATACAATTTTTCCTCCATGTTGTAATGCATTCATATATATGTATGTATGTGCAAACTACAACAATTGTGCATAATTTGTCGTCCTTTCCTTTGACGTTGAGAGGTTTGAAGATTCTCTTGACCTATTCTGCACTCCAGCCTCACTTTTCATCTTCCTTTATTCCGTATGCGTATTCAAATGTGTATACACTATCCATCGTACATCAGACACGCATGTAATCCCACATAAAAAAGAGCAAAAAGGAGTGAGGAACAGATGTTATCCTTGTTTTCTTGGAGCTGGGACTGGATCTGGATCTAGATCTAGATCTAAAGAGTTAAAGCTGGAGGGTGCGGAGTGAATGTATGTAGAGCCCGAGTCCGATGTGTGGATGGAGATGGAGGAGGAAAAGAGCAAAATTTGTGAGATCATTAGTGTTTGGGAAATGCTGAAACTGAACTGCCTCCAGGTTGAAAAGAAGACCAAGAAGAACAAGACGAGGACGGGGACGATGAAAAAGAGAAAAGACGGCAGTTTTCAGTTTTGCATATAGAAAAAGTACTTTGCAATTGAGCCTGGGAAAAAGTGTATGAAATGGGCATAACTGTACATTTATATTTATATTTATACGACGGGGGAGGATCCGAAGGAGTCAAAGGGGAAAAGAGGTTTATACATGTATATATTGAAACGGGGAAAAGGAAGGATGAAACACAGTCACGATAAACAACTTTCCCCTGCCTTTTACCACTTCAAGTTGCAACTCTGTTCTTTTTCTATCCACTTTTGTTTTGTGTTTTCTGTTCCGTGAAAAAATATACATACATCTATAGAAAAAAATATAGCTTATATTCTATATATTACAGACTATGTATGAATATATCTATCTATCATTTATATATTCCAAGTGGAATAAGTATACATACAGCATACAGTATACTATAGTACAGACCTAATGTATTTATCTTTAGAAAATATGATGACTTTTATGAGTATTATATGCTTCCCCCAATTTTTTCCTCCCTTTTGGTTTTTGGCTTGACTCTAAACAGTTCATAATATATGTATAAAATAAGGGAACGTAGAACGTACATTGCTGCACACTACTACTTTTTCTCTGTATATTTTCATACATAATGGTCGGACTATTGTATTGTATTGTCGTCGTTGTTGTTGTGGGACCTCTTTTTAGCCGAAAAATATTGTGGGGAATACATAAAAGGGGGAAAGAACTTGTATAAAATATTAGGAACAGAAAATGTCATTCATTTCAGTGCACTGGACGATGAATTTGAACTCAACTCGGCACAACACAACTCAACTCGGTGGCTCTTTAACTTACAGTATTTTTCAGCCCGAATTTTTATCCTCTCCCTTTTTCTTTCTTTCATTCATTCTCTTGTTGACGAGAGTCATGATGACGACGATGACGATGACGATGACTATGATGATGATCAATGTGAGTGGCCTCGCCCACTCATCACAGTCCCCACAATCATTAGTCCACTTCATATATATATACACAGAAAAATGAGTATATTTTACTTTATGTTCTATATTTTGTTGCAGCCAAAAGCAGTTATTATGTCCATGGGTATTCATTCATTCATTTTCCACAATAGCATTAAGGGGAATTTCCCGATGTATTCATGTGGCTATATATAAGTATGAATATAGGAAATGAAAAAAAAAGGTTAGCAAAGAAGGGGTAGAACATTAGTGTCAGGCTTACTTTCAACTTTCCAAATTCAAAAGCAGCACCTCACAAAAACTCTTTCCAAGTTTCGTGATAAAAATCAAATTTAGGAGAAAAACAAAAGCTGTCGCACAATCCCCGAGTCACAAGAGCCTATTGTCCATTGTCCAGTTCTCGGAAAAGGGGGGACAATCAGAGTTGAGATCAGCCACATACATATAATACTGAAGGACATGAGGAACATTTAAAATTGCATCACTCATAATTCATAATTTATAATTCATCTAATTACGAGGGATTGATTAGTGAGACAATCTGCCTTTCTGTGGATCCAGTGTATCCAGTAAGCTTGCAGTATAACAATGCATAGGAATAAAAAAGCCAATTTTTTACCCCTCGTTTAATATCCACATCAAAAGCTCCATATTATTGCATCGTACCATACACACAATACATAGCACTAGACTGTTTGAAAAGTATTCACCCCTTTCGCTGCAGCTTGTGAATATTTATTATTTTATGAGCGGGAAAGTTGGTGCCATGCACCCTGCACCCCTCCTGTGTCATGTATATGAAATAGATCATGGATACTGATACACTTCCGAGTTTTTGTATACATACAGATACATATGTGCTTGTATCTACTTTGTTTTTGTGCATGTGTAACTATTTAGGTATTATACACAAAATAATGCTCATAATAATAAACCTTCAAGTCATTAGCCTCCCTTCAGCAACCTTACGCTGGACATTGCACAGTGTTAACTACATATTCGACATGAGATGAAATGAGGGTTAGGGAGCCTTAATTGATTTCAATTATACATACACATTACAAGTAGGAGAAGCATCGAAAGCTGGCCATAATATGCTGCTGATGATGATGATTATGATGATGATGATGATAATTATGAATTGATTCTCCGGTATATGAAAAGAGGACGCAACGATGATGTATTTATGTATCTAGGTATGGTATCGGAAAGATGAATAATAAATTGCGTTGATAAAGGAAAAAGAAGACGAAAAGAGACAGGACAAAGTTCTATTCAACAGCAACTTTTCTTATTTTATTTTTACCTTGTCATACATAATATAATATGTATAATATATTCATTTAATTATGTTTTTTGTATGTACACATTATGCTCGTGTGTTTATGTATGTATATTCAGAGTTATGTATGTATGTATGTCTGTATTTTTTGACGAACAGTACCATGTACTATACTGTACTGTACATGGTTGTATGCATGCATATGTATGCTCGTAGGCATCCATGCATTTATGTATGTTTCTCTTGTTTGTGTGGTGTTTGTTGTTTTTTGTTGTATAAGTAGGTATAGTCGTGTATATATACATAATAGTTTTTTTAGTTAATATAAGTTTACTTTATGCCTTTTAGTCGTATATTATTTAATAATAATAATAATCGTAATCGTAATCGTACACTGGTTGTGGGTTAAAGTATGTATTAAGTAGCTTGAGATTTATATAGTACATGTACATATGTATGTATAGGTTAGATTTACACTGTAGCTCACTATCTTATCCTAATATTATGTTATACTGACAACTCTATTTCAACATTTGGGTACTTTTATACACGTTAAGCTACATAGTTGAGACAGTGATAACGGTGTCAATAATGGATGAATAATACAATTTTTCTTTCCCTTGTCTATTTTACCTTTGAATGAGGAATGTTGAAAAAAATAAAAGCAAAAGTGTGTGTCAACTGTCATTCAAAATCAAGTCGTACATATTTTGAGTGCTTTTTGTAGCCCGTCCACGGCTCTTCAGTGTAATCAGGCGACATACAAGCCTAAAAGTAGAAAACCTTGATAAAAACACAAGATAATACAAACGGCAGCTTTCACCCAAAACTTTCTCCAAGTATTTTAAACATTAATTGGTAAAAATTGGAACAGAAGAGGTAAACAACACCGCCATTCCATATCCACTATAGCTTTAACGTTAAATAGTATCCCCCAAAGTTTTGTAACAATAATAATATAAATATTAGCATCATATTATGGTACTTGTTATTTATATATAATAATATTATACATAATATGTATACAGGCCCAATTAATAGCCTATGGCTATCAACATTGTTAATATTTGTATTTATAATAATAACGCTTAATATTTAGATAGTTCTAGCGTATACTAAATTAGTTGACATATTAGATGAAATCATTATAGAGTTTTTTACTTTATTAGTACATGTAATATTATTCTGTAGATTATACTCTATAGTTTTGTATATCTATTACCGAGCTTACTCTTAAGTTCTCCACTGTATGTACTTGGGTATATTTCATAATCATAATGCGTCGTCATAATATAATACAATTGTATCTGCACAATTATCTAGGTACATGCTATAGATATATAAAGTTACGAGGTTTAGAGGTATTTGATACTAATATTTAGTAAAACGTAAATCATTGTTATTTTTAATAGTGGTTATCGCGCTTACTCTGTTAAAATATCTTAAGCTTTTTTTCTCTTATTCCTGTTTAGTTTTATATTATTACTCTGTCTGAAAAATTTCTGCTGGTTTAGGATTTGTAGATACATTCTAAATGACTATAGATCTAAAAAGGGGGTTTTACTAACTTGTAGGAAAATCGAGACTTTTAATTTTTATATCGTACATAATAAATTTGGAGAGTTTTGCCATAATTTTGCCTTTCTCTAAATGTTTACCTACCAGTATACAAAGAGTAGGGTTGAGGAGGGTACATAATATTTTCAATAATATTTTGCATTTAGTATAAATACAGAAAAGGACATTTTTTCACAGTATACTTTTTTCAAGTAGAGCTTTCTCATCTTTTTTTCTAAGTAATACAGTTATTTTTTATACAAAAAACAGTGAACACGCAAGTCATATTGATGAATGTATGTAGTATGTATTTACGCTTTTTTCTTAAATGTATTTACAGAGTATAATCATTATTATATAGTTATAGTAGATAATATGTATAGTAGTACAGAATAGTGGTTGTATCTGTAAAGTCTATATGAGAATAGTTAATACATCCATGAATTTATGTATATATTATATATCCATATTATGAGTAGTTCTGTATGTATTCATATTATATTATGTTTAGGTATACATTGTTAGATATCAATCCTTATTTTTTTCTGGAATAATAATAATAACATTATGAAATTGTATCAGTATTCGACATTTTCTTTACACACTTTTCCCGTTTCCTTTGTTTTTGGTACAAACAATATGTACTAGCATTTTATAAATGTTCGTTCATTTAACTGAAATAACAATTAACGTGAGTCACAGAAAGTTTTGTAGTGTTAAATAACTAAGAGAAAATAATCACGAGAAAATAAAAGAAAAAAGTAACTTGAAATAAGCATTGAAAGCATCAGTGTTGCACCTGTTTTTCTTGTCTATTTGGTAAAAAAATAACACATTTCCGGTATAATTATCGTAGTAACTTAATTGGCAACGAACTTTCAAGATATAGAATATGTGTAATCGTTGAAATTTCATATATTGTATTTAACTCAAGTATATAAACTGGTATAAACATAATTATCATAGATGTATCCTTCTTCTTTTTTCAGCCACCAATTATTCAACTTCTTCGTCGTAATTTATAACAATGAGGATATTTTGTAAAGTAATTAATGGAAATGAACCGCACAATGGACAAGTTTAGTGTAACAATATATTAGTAATGTACTTATTACTTATTTACGGCTATTTATGTATAATAATTTTCTTTGTACAGTATTTTTTTAAACACATCACAGCTTTCGAAATTCCAAACAGCGTAAAAACACTCGTAATCGTAATTATAGCATAAATAGTTAGTTAGTTTAATCGTATATCGATATCGCCTTCATGCTTATTTTATGTTATTAGCTTTCTCTACTTTTCGTCGAAACTCCATCTCGTACGTACGTAAGTAAGTCGAGCCAATATGCGACTTTGTCTTGAGAAAGTTTTTTTAAATATACTGTATTTTGTATTTTATACCGTAATTATAATTAAACCGTTGTTTTTTAAATTTTAAAAAGTATTTTTGTAAGTTCACACACCAGAAAACATTTCTCTCTCCATACATGTATGTATATTATTCTCTTCTCAGCTTTCACGCCGTATGTATTTTTTAAGTATAAATTGTATGTAGGTTCAGGGGGGCGTTGATGATGATGGGAAGACGACACAGAAAACTTTATTTAGGAATTTAATACAAAAATTGAAAAAGTTGTCGAGCATCGAGCATTTTTTATTATATATGTATAATAGGTGAGAGGAACTTTTTACTATACATGCACATATATTATTATTATTAGGGCTTTGGATCTTTGGAATAAACTATTAACTGCACCATAACTGAAGATTGTTTAAAGCATTTTTTTATCCTTTCCTTTCCAAGTGACTGACTCTTGAAAACAAAAAGAGAGTGGGATTTAATTTTTATGACTTTTTTATGAGACTGGAGCTTGGAGCTTGAATCTTTTTTCCAGTCTGCTGACTTGACTTGCTGACCTTGATTCGACAGTTGATTCAAAAAATTTGAATGCGAATTTGCATGAATCCTGAACACATATGAATAATGAGGATAGAACAGAATTTTGAAAAGAATGATGATGATAAAGAGATAGAGAGAGAGAGAGAGAACTCAAGCCAAGTCAAGTTGAATCAAGTCAAGAGGTTCTGCATGACTTGGTCCTTCCCGCCTGATTACATTTGATGCATAAAAAGTTGAGCTATTTGCTCCATGACATGGTTCAAAGTTCGACGAACGACAGGGATTTGACTGATAGTGTCTTCGTCTCTTCTTTTGTCCAGGGCTCTCCCATATCTCTAGTCTACAGTCTACAGTCTACAGTACTTGTTATACATACGTACAATACAACTCCATTCCCGGCTGTCTTTTGAGCAGGGACAAGAATAACAATTGTGATGTTCCATAGATAGAACTGGATCTGGAGTCTGATGTTAGGTTGTCATGTCATGAGCTCATGAAGCTCCGGATTGACTTGCTTCATCCTTCATGTCCAAGAGTTAAAAGCTAAAGTTGAAGAGTCAGTGTCAGCCTTGTTGTTCCGACTTTTTTGTATGTATCGAGGATTAAAGTTCCCTTCACGTCCCAAGGTCAGCATCGTGATTTTACGCTTGAACAGAAAAACGTCACACAGTCAGTCAATGAGCCAACCGACGGTTTCAGTTTTCGTTTCGGTTTTACTCTCCGTTGCAAATCAAGACATGGGCGTACATATGTAGATAATCATACGTGTATTTAGCGGATCATCTGGGATCTAGTTATTATGTACTGTAAGCTAGATATTGGCTTTTTTTGTTTTTGCTCTTCAAGGTGTTGGGTAAATACAGAGTAAATGCATTGTGTACCCTTTTTTCCTCTCCGCACTCACACAGCTCTTTTTAACACATACAGTTGAAATGTCAAGGAAATTTAGTTTTTGAAAAGGGATGAAAGAGAGAGAAATTTGAGTATTCACCGTTAAAACAGTTTTTGTAGGATATTATTCATGTGAGCTTGACATGACTTTAGTAATACTAAATCTATGTTAACTTTTTATCTATTCATATACATAATAGATATACAATATTATTTAACATACTCTGGTTACATAATTGCGTCATTACGTGTAGTTATGTAAAAATCCTTGGTTTTGACTTTGATTTCATTTCAATGTTCTATATTTAATTTCGTGGAAGTGTCAATATGATAGGTCTATATATGCTGTCGAGGTCATATTCATTTGGGTTAATTTCCTCGCACTGACTGCTGCTCGCTCCTTGGGAGAAATGGAAATGTTAATGTGAAAGTAAAAGTAAAAGTGGGTGATGGAGTTGAAAGTAGATAAATTAAATGTAGTCCGCACACTTTATTTACGTATGCTCCATGTTTTATGGGGAATGTTATTACACATACATACATGATGGAATATTTGCATTTATGAAGAAAGTTTTCTTCATAAGCCCCCCTCTTCCTTTCCCTTGCCTTGCTTTCTCCACGCGTCAAAGTGGCGGAACTATTCACTTCACTTTCACCGGGGAAAATTCCAAGAATTTTGACTGACAAGTTGCCAAGTACTTGTACTTGTACATTGTACATACATATTAGGAAAAGTTATGGCATACGGAAAATTGCTGGGTATTTTTCCTCGTTTACTTTCACTACCTCACGTATGCATGTATGGAGAAAGTACATATAGAGTAGTAGTGTTAAATATATACATGTAGGACTGTTGGTAGAGTTCAGGCTGAGGTCTGTTGGTTTATACGGTAAGTTTGTTTGTTCTGTTGGAGACAGGCGAAGGAAATATTGAAATAGACACACATTTTCCTTATTTATGTAATGTTATTGTGTATTAATGTAGGTCGTTTCACAAACGACTTTCTTGGCTCTGACACGTGGAGATGAGAAGAGTAGAAGAGTAGAGGAGTAGAGGAGTGTGTGTGGCGAGAGAAAGTAACAACAAGTATTTGGGGTAAATGCGGAGAAAGTCCTCTTCAGTTATGTTCATGTTCATGAGGCTCATTTGGGCTCATTTCATTTCATTTCATTTCAGGTTACTTACAGGCATGCATGCAGATCCAGATGGAGATGGACAAGTTTCTCCATGAAGCACCACCAACCAACACACAACATAACACAAGTATTCCTTTTAGTCACTGTACATATGCATGCATGCATGTAGTCAATTCAACTTCATTCGACTCCTCGATACGATACGATGTGATTCTATTTCATTGGAATGGGATTATATTGGAATGAAATGGCGGTGGGTTCATTTCGTCTTGTCACCAACACAACATATTCACCTTGGACTGTTATTACACCCCATTTATCCACCATATTCACCAATTTATGGAGAGCCGTCTGTTATGCTGCTGCATCTTGGGAGAAATTAAGTTGAACTCCATCTTTATTTTTCCATTTCAGTTCTCAACCTTGAACTCCATCCTGTATTTTTTTCAATTTATGTATCTGTCAGCTCATTTCTTAAGTTTCTTCATGAGGAGAAACAGTCAGTCGATTATTCGGGTAAAGATTTTTTTAATTTTTTTCTTTATAACTTTTTAATTTTATTAAAAAACAAGTGGTTTTCTATGCATACTTATTACATGTAAGTATAAGTATCGTATTTCGTTCAAGTAGTAAATTGTTATAAACACAAGCACTGACGCACAATTTTTCCTGACGATAATTTCAATTGGCGCTTATTTATTTATTTATATAGATGACTGAAACTATTGTATGTATGTACATATTTATGTATACTTAGAACCAAAGGATTTCAGATTCAGTTGAATTTTTCCTTTATTGTATGTGTATATTCACGCACACATGTATACACTGGATTAGTACACCAAGAACTTTCAGCGAAGTTAAATATAGTTATTGTATTAATCGTGGAAATTCGTGATAATTTTTAGAATAGTTTACATGTTCACCATCTTCATATAGCCGTATATCGTATATCGTACGTGTAATATCAGAAGTCGTTCCTCATGTACAATAAAAGTTTTTTTTACATGCAGTCAAGCGTCTTTTAAGGACTGTTTATGTATTTAAGTATGTATTAAGTTAGTTTTAGTTTTTTATTTTAGTTCCTTATATTTATGTAGTATAATAATATATAGATATATATAATATTTAGTTTAATTTGGTCACGTGAGAGGTAGCGGCCAGTAGAAAACGTGGGATAGGAGAATTATCAAGAAGACATTTTGCCACTTAAACATTGAATAATTGGAACCACTCGATCCTTGCTGCATTGCCGCCGGATGCTCCCCTACAAAAACAAATACAAATAAATACAAATAACATTCCATTAAAACTTGCATTCACAAACTGTTTTAAAAATTCAACATGCATTTAAAATCCAATGAAAATCCCATGAGGCTTGTCTTTCGCAATCCAGAATATCCAATTCATTTGTCTGCAGAAAAACAAAAGGCTAGTGCATACGTTTTTTGCTCTTGTACTCCTGTGCAACGTTTTTTGTGTTGTGTATAAATTTGCCTTTATGTATGCTTTGTGTCTTGTGCTCGTCAACATTACGGACTTTCACATTCGGCCTAATGCGGGTTTACCGCACATGGACTTTTTATGGACATTCAAATGTACACTACAATATTTACAATATGGAGATATGTATGTGTGGAATAACATATTATTTTGTTTACTGCACTATCAACGTGCGGGGTAATTAAAAGCAGTCGGTGCTGCATTCACAATCGCATTCATTCTTTACTTGATTCGTTCATTCACTCATATGTTTTCCCATGCCTCAATCTGCAGCCACACCATACACCATACCAGCAGTAGCAGCAGTCTGCATAATAATATGGGATTGTTTAACTGCCCATAAAACTTGTATGTACAAATCTAGGCTGTAGATTGCACTTGGGATTTCTCTATATGAGAGACTATACATTACACATACAAACCTACTCGCCGCACAAGCACTAATCTACTTGTATAGTCGTATATACTGTATGTGTGTTTGTATTTTGCCTTTTTTGCTGAAACAAATGGGTGTATAAAACTTGATCGATAAATATTGCAAGATTAGGGGACGTAATATAAAGTATAAATATTATGTGTTATTATATTATATAATGTGCTGTATTTTGTATTGCATGGGAGTAGTTTACTATGTACTACTAGACATAGAAAGGCTTGAATGGAATTAGGGAAATCAGAGAGAGAGAGAGAGAGAGAGAGAGAGAGAGAGAGAGAGAGAGAGAAAGGAGTAGAGACCATAAAAATATTTATTATATTTATTATGTGGCTTAATTTCCTCTCAATTTCGCCCTCGTCATTTGTTTATCACGCCAAACGTGTATAATGTATAGACAACTAAAACGACAGCGTGTAAAGTGTAGAGAGTTGAAGGAACAGCATAATATAACGTAGCATAAGATATGAGGATAGGAAATAAATGGCAAATTACCCACATTTCCACTTCCTTCCTACCTCTTCACTTCATTACCACATTATTCTACATTCTACATACATAATGTGTCCTACAACATCATGTTTTGTGCACGTACATGGGCACTGGACAAAAGTGGGTCACTCTGTTTTTACAGCTGTTTCTCTTGATTCAGTTTTGAAAATCTCTTGTTTAATGTTTTTCATTTTTATTCATTTCATTAGAACTTAAGTAGCAGATCAAATCGTAAAACCTTATGTTCTTGTTCTGTCTTGTTTTTAAAAAAAGTAAGTTTTAAAAAGAATCACCCAAAATTTAAAACTTTAATTTAGATTTGGTGTTTTGCTTAGCCTCCCTAATATAGAGCCAGTGTTAAAGTAAGTAGGGCGGACTCGGAATTTGGACGGAGAAAAACTTGTCCTTGATTGTATTTATTTGATGTTGACGACGAGGACGACGATGTTGATATTTGCCCGTGGAAGGGTCGAATTAATATGGTACATTGGTACATACATGGTACAAGGGAACCGGAAGAATTCCAACAATTTAGATGAAAGGAAAAGTAGACAGTAGAAGAAGAAGGGGAAGCATGTGTGGAACAAGTGTCGGATTCTCAATCTACCAAATTGTTTCAAAGTTAAAGATATGTATGTGAATATGTGTAGACATACTTGAGGGGATGGAAAAGAGGAGGGAAAATGAAGGGTGGGAAACAATGTGTCGGGTGGATTAGATTTTATTTTACTATTGTACCCAGTACCCACTGTACTTGTATATTTCACACATGACCATGTACAATATGTACACACATGTAGACACCACACAACAAATGTGATATACTTGTGTATAGTAGACCATCCTCCAAATTCACCTCCGTAATACCCGGGACACATGGAGAGAAGGGAGAAAGGTGAGAGAGGGGGAACAGCAGAAAAAAAAGTGAAAGCAGTTTTAAGTGGAAAGTGCAACTAAAATCTTATCACTATCGGGAACGAAACTGTTTTGCTATACCGTACATACATGTATGTAGTAAGTACGGTATACCACATTACCACGCCATAGCATAGCAGCAGAGCAGAGCATATGTAATATTGTACGTTGTACAGGGAGGGAAGCATTGAAGGAAAAAAAGAAGCGTTGCTGGTTTTGGCGTTGATGTAAAAGTTCAAAGTTTTTGCAACGCTTCATCTGAGCCCAAGTTTCGCTTTCATGTTATTTTCTAAAAAACTTTTTTCTCTCCTCGTTCCTCGCTTCGCCTCCCTTTCCCAGGTTGCTTTCAATTTAACGAGAACGAACGCCTCCATCATGTCCCGCGCTCAAAGGTGTACATACTTACATATCCACAATCCACACACACACACACATGCACTTATGGCTTGAGTTGAGGGATATCCATGATAAAGTTTTTGCGTGAGTGATCTCGCATGTTCTGGTTTTACTGTCTTGTTCTCTCTTTCTTTCTCTTCCTCGGTTGCCGCTGTTGGGAGCAACATATGTACATATTGCCCGATCCACACATTCTTCCTCTAAACATGTTACATTCTGCACACACTTTCAGACTACAATACAAAATCAAATACAACGGTGGTGTTCCAACATTGAACACTCAGGGTCCGGGTTGTTTGTGATTTGCGACTCGGGTCGTTTCGGGTTTCCGCTTCTTCTTGTTTACTTTCATTTACTCATGTTAGCTACACATATGCATGTATGTATAAGCCTATCGCTTTATGTATTGACCAGAAGTGCAAGAAAATGTTTAAAAAATGAGAGCCTGAACATGGGATTTTCATCGCGAGCCTTTGACCTTGCTCCGTATGATGTGACTAAATAATGCCTTTGAGAAAAAAGAGCAACAAATTACCATTGAGCACGTGTAGCATTACACTCGCTGATTCCAGGTTGGACGGGGCACAGCTGCAAATTCAACAAAAAAACACATTTAGGAACATTTCTAAACAAGCCAGATAATTAACTAAACTAAAGTGCTTGCATACGCACATAAATTCACACTTTTTCTTGTATTATCCTGCATTTTTTATTGAGTGTGGTTTTTTGCAGTAATCAACAAGCTAATAAAATAAAGTGAACGCTTTTGCAAAAAAAGGCTTACGTATAATTCCCACTGTCCCTCTTTTCAGTCGATTTGATGACTAATATTCCAATGGTAGTTTCTGAATTCACCTGAAACGACAAAATAATATACAAGACATTAGCAGGGCTTGTACATATGTTAATAAATTTAGTGTTGATCATTACAAAGGTTTGGAAGCAGGTATAGAAAATAAATGGTTTTTTCCCATTTCCATCAGAATTGTACAGGAAAATAGCATGAATTAGTCATAATAATGCATAATAAAGGTACAATTTTGTGTACTTTCTCTTGGACTAAGCTTGTGCCCGGTGAAAAGAGCGAGGGAAACAGGGCCGGTGAAATTGCATACACATGTGCCTTATCTTTTGTATCGTATTACGAGACAGTGTGTAAAGTGTAGACATGACTGACTGGACTGGACTGGACTGGAGTGAGCTGGACAAGGAAATGGATAGAATGGAGAAAGCATTAGGGAAAAAGGAGAGACCGGGGAGCCGGCGGGTCTTTATGTGTGTCTAATAATTATCTATTACTATTTATGAGTGTCCGAGGGTGCGTTTACGACACACCAACTTTATATTTAAGGCTCCACTGCACCGTACTGTACTGCCTGTACTGGACTCACTCAGGCTTTATGATCCAGAGGTGTGGGGCTCCAAAACGGACATTTTCTCAGGCTTTCACTCTTTGTTGATGCATATTGCATATTATGAACAGTCAGTCCGGTGTTCGCGCCTTCACTCACGACGAGCGAATGGGCACCACACCATACCATAATATAACATGCTATACTAAACATTTTGCTCCCAACTGTAATTAAAAGTTTCCCTCAAAAACTTTGATTGAGCCATAAGATAAAGTTTAGTGTCTATTGATTCCTATTAAAACACACCCAGCATTAAATTTATGACGGGCATTATGGGCAGCTCGGACAAATTTTCAAATGACTAGTTTCACACCCTCACTCACTTTCTCCCACTACATAATACTATTTTACTTGCTCCCCTTGTTTTTCCATTTTTACATATACCTACTGTACGTAATGCATTTAGATATGCACTTTTGCACCATTTTTCTCTTTAACGGCTTCATGTTCAACTTTCAACTTTGATTCTTTTTCATATACGTACGTACAGCAAAAGAACAAAAGTTGAGTTTTCCATTTTCCATGGTTTTCAACTTTTTAAGTAAGTAAGCTTTTAAGGCGGGCATTATGTTGTTATTATTGTCATTATGATTGCTATTAAGCTCGTGGCAGGAAATCATTCCGAGTAAGATGGAAAAGGGCCAAATGACGGCTGTTTTAAAAGCATTTC
>JAQIVE010004665.1:0-14186 GCA_034698285.1 Sminthurinus bimaculatus | reverse complement strand
TATATCAGTGTACGTGGGGTAACTCCAGCACATTTTGTACTGTTCCCAATCCATACACTATAAATAAAGATGAATGATGAATGATGAATGAGTAGACCTTTGCTCACATTTAGGTAACTTGCTCATGAAAATCCATGCGCTACTTTCTGCGCTGCAATTTTTTGAACATAAAATGTTTTTTCCAAATTTTTCATTGACAAGCTTTAGTTGACCCTTAAAAGAGGCTCAAAACTTTTTTCAAGATAATATTTCTGAAAAGGGACTAACGAATGGAAAAGCTCATAGCCCACGATTTATGACGGGAAGTCGAAAGAAATGTGAAACGGTTAGCAGCAGGAAGCAGGAAGGGAAGCAGGCTGAAAACTGACCGTGAGCAGGTAGTCCCTAAGTCCCTAAGCTGACCCTTTTAAAGCAACTTTATTTACAATCGTTATTTTGTGAAAGGGTCACTTGTTTATTCCTTTCCGTCGCTCATCCGTTCAGAAATGTCAGTTGGAAAAAATCAAGGACCTTTTTTCATCGTCTTTCTTCAATATCGGAAATTTCCAAGAAAAATCACAGACCACAGACTTCTCCTCAAAAACTTGAATGGTAATAAAAGGTCGGCAGTTGGCAGCAATCGTATTGCCATTTGCACAAAGTCAAACAGAAAAGGGCCCTCTGGACAAGAAAGGACCCATGTCTGCGACCTATTTTTGTGAGGGGGTTTTTATTCTGTGTCTGAACATTTTAAGTATGTGTATATTATAAGTACTTGTGTGCGTCTTAAAGTAAAAGTACAAGGCAAGTGTGCCTTATAATATTTTAAGTATTTTTGTGAGTAAAGCTAACTTTAAAAAAAAGGAAAAAAAGAAAAATTAAAAGTTGTGCTTCCGGAATCTGAAAAATCCAGAGCCCACAGTTCAGAAACCAGAAACCTGAACCCCAACACACATTTGACATTTGATCTTTGAAATTCGAAAGTCATCGTCTTTTTAGAGTTAACTTTAACTGTAAGTCCAAACTCTCTACAGAAAGTATATTATACAGAATCCAGAAAATTGATCGTGATTTAAGTTGTTCTTTTGTGCTGTGTTTTGTTCCTTTTCTTCTACTAAAAATTGAAACTGTGAATTTTAAATCCATAATCCGTAATATTATGCAATTTTGCATTGCAAATTTTTTGCAAGCATAATAATAGTGTTTAGTGTTCAAAGTATACTCTCAATCTCTCAATGCAATGTAAGAGTACGAGTCGATATCAGATTCTAGACAAGCTCTAAATCTCTAAATGTATCTACAATCTACATAAATACATTATCCCAACATTCCGGATCAAAGTTCTAGCTGCTAATGAACAGAAAACAAAAAGTGATCTTGGAACTCCACTAACAACTAACAGATACTTTTGACTTTTGACTTGGACCTTTGACTACCTTCAAACTTCAAGTGCTTTGTGTAATAAAAATTAAAACAAGGAACAAAAACATGTCAGATTTATCATCTTCAAATGAGTAAGTAAAATAGATCGAAATGGTGTAATATTGTAATTTAATTATGCAAATCATTGTAAATTTACAAAAAAACTCTCATTATAGTTGATTGATTGATTGATTTCTTTATTTACCGTGATATTCCTGAGAGTGTACAACTTAATGACACAATTTCTATAGTATTTGTGACTTTATTATCTGTACTCAGTATGTACATAGAACATAGACGTATATGTATAATGTAGATAATGTATGCATTAGTTATGGGTACCAAGACAGCGAAGCTAAAGTTACTTTCTTACTTAAATTATACTTAAATAATATTATTTCGTTTTTTTTCGTTGAGCGATCTTTGAGAATCGAGAATGGTCCTCTAAAAAATTGCCCTTCTACTTTTACACATTACAACATTACACGTATACACATACATTATATGGTAACATTATGGATAAATTATAAATGTATTTCTAGTCAAGATTGATAGCAGAAAATTATTTTTGTAAAAATGTTTATTTAGTCTTATGTCATACTATTTACGAAGCATTAAAGGCAGGAAACTTGTAGTACAAGTTACTTGTGCGTATTTTTGCTGATTTTTGCAGTTTTGCAGCCATGAAAGATCTGCAAGGTATGGATTCTCAAAGCTTATGGATCGCTCAGCATATTATTTATAACATGCATGACATATTTATCAAGACACAAAAGTATTATACTAAAGAAGAAGAAGATAGCAGATAGATGAAGATTAAAGCCTACTCAGCGTCTTGAAGAAAAGTATCATGTATCATGTATCATGATATCATATCCTACGTGTTGTGTGCACAACACGTAGGATGACACATAGTACATAGTATGACAAATGTACTTACAGGATACATAATAATTTTCTCGCTGTTTTTTTTATGAAGTTCAAGTTAGTCTAATTGGCTTAAAAAACGTTTATTTTTCCTCCACGCTTCGACATAGTATTTAAGTCTGTAGGTTGAATAACGAAAAATGTTGACTCTGCTAAAAGCTAAAAGCCTGCATTAAAATTTATTTTCTGGACTTATTACATGTACAATATGTGCGATATAGTTTTTGTGTATTAAGCATTAATTATTTTGTGATTTGACCAAAATTTGAAAAATATCCGGTGCATTGTTTGTACATAAAACAGTATTAAGTATTAAGTAAGTATGCATGTACATTATAAGTATGTCTTCAAAAGTGTACCGTGTACCATAAGCTTTTCAAAATGTGAAATATTTTCTATTTACTCTTCACTCTTACAGGACGTATTCAATAAAAAGTTAAAAACATGCAAATATTTAGGTTATTTAAATTGGTGATGATTGTAATTAGGAATTTTTAGCTTTGCCCCTTAGGAAAACATCTTGTCAAAACAGCTCTTGCAATTTTGATACAATTTTGGTACTAATTTTTACACGTATTGATTTTTCTCAACTTTTGATGCAATTTTGATAAAATATCCTGGAAACCTTGTAAAAAATTGTCCACCTTGTCAAAAATTGTCCACCTTGTCAAGTCTCATCAAATTTTTGACAGATTTTATGAGATTTTTTTCTAAGGGGTATCAACCTACGGCGTTTTATTTTGAATTCCTTAATTGATCTTGCACTTGTGATGAGAATTTGAAGTGATGTTTAAGTGCATACAAAGTTCTGTGAGCAGGAAGTATAAGAAGGTTCCTTAAATCTTGAATTTTATAACGAATAAGTATTTAAGCTAGTCAGTGGTTCAGATATCGTCCAGCCAGGGGAAAAGGTAGACTGTAAAATACAGTTAATCATTTTACGGAAGTATGACAATGAATAGCATAAAGTATTGAACATCAAGGTTGTACAGTGGGTGATTTTTAACTTTTAATATCCAAAAGAGCTGTCTATAAGTAAATTTTGTGTCTGAAATCGTTGCTCATTTTGACTGTGCATGTGAACTTTTATGTTTTATGCTCCTCTTATACGCTTGTATGTATTTCAAGTTTGTAAATTATAACATTTTCTGGTCCAGGCACAAAATACGTAGTATATACTTCAGTATATTTTTTGAATGAAAAAACAAGTGAAAAATTTCCAAAAATTTGAAAGTGCACGAGATTGAATTTTGATAGTACTTACGTAATAGATTGTTTTCCAAGTAAATATGTATTATGAATTAGATTATTAATGTATTTTTATTTTATTTATATTTTATCCTCAGAACTGAAGGGCAACCTATGACGATGAGACCCGGTGAACCTCCAGGAGAAACCTTCTGCCTAGTCTACGATGAAATCATCAATGCAACCTGCCATATTTGCTCTCGTCATTTTACAAATTTGCCCTTGTTTTTGAACCATCTGCATTTGAACCAAAAGATACTTGCAACTCCTCCTCAGCCACCGCATTTACAAGATGTGAGGGATCCGGGTTCGGATTATTCTTTAGTGGTGCAGGAGCCTCCAGTCTCAATCAAAAATGAAATCCCGGATTTCAATGAGGAAAACTTTGAGGAAAATGTTGTTAATCTTCCCTCAAACCAAGCAAAAGCTGAGAACTTAATTTTCCCGTTGATTATCGAACGGCCTCTCTCTCCAGTTTCAATGGAAGAGGAAGGTCACGATTTTAATGAAACCCGGGATTTTAATCAAACCTTTGAGGAAAATGTTTCTCTCCCTCACTCAACTCAAACAAAAGCTGAAAACTTGAGTTACCCGTCCAATCCTCAAAAGCCTCCAGTTTTAATTGAAGAAGAAAAGCAATATTTTAATGAAAGCTCCCAAGAAACTCATTCAACTATTGATTCAAGGCAAGAAAGTGCTGAGAACTTAAATTACCTAGTACATCCTCAAGAGCTTCCAGACTTAAATGAAGAGCAACATCAGAATTCCAGTGAAACTTCGGTTGAAAATATTTCTCTGCCCAACTTCAACCAACAAAGTGAGGATGATTTGAACTTGAACCTTTCTTTAGACCGAGAGTCCTATTTTGTAAATAATAGCTTGCCCAAGGCAGCAGACAGCTGTTCGAAATCCCACCAACCCCCTTCTGTGCCCAAGTTAAAATCTCGATCATCAAGATCTAATTTGAGATCCAAGTATAAAACTAGATCAAAACCTGAGTTGGCGTTGAAACCTAACACTCGATCTAAAACCGGCTCAATACCCAGATCTTCATCAGCATCCCAATCCGATTCGGGAGGATTGAAACCCAGCACCAAATCTAAATCGGGCTCACTAATCAAGCCTAAACCAGCATCTAAATCCGAATCGGCGGCGAAACCTAATACAAGATCCCAATCCACACAGAACTTGAATAATATGCAGATTGTGACGACTGAAGATGACATTCAGAACAGTGACTTTCTTTGTGATCAATGTTGGAGACGATTTCCTAATGCTGCAACCTTCTCAGCTCATATGGAGAAGCACTTGAAGGTGAAACCCTATGAGTGTGAAATTTGTGAAAAAACTTTTAACTCGTCCTCAGGACTCCATTCTCATCGACTGATCCACGCTGGCAAAAAAGATTTCAAGTGCTCCTTCTGCTCCAAGGCGTTTATCTTTAAGGGTAAGGAAACAATAAATAATTTTTAGGAATTCATGGTGCATTTTATTTTATTTTACTTTGCAAGCTGATAAAATATCATGCAAAGCAATGTTCTAAAAAATAATCTTGTTTCTGCTTTTCGGTCCTCAGGTCAACAGAAGCAGCATGAAAGAGTTCACACGAAAGAGAAACCTTACAAATGCAAGTACTGTGGGGAACGCTTCCTGCAAATGAGTAAGATTCCAATTGATGCCTTTTTTGCAGTTTGATGAGCTATTAAATAATGAATAATATTTTTGCCTTAAATCTAATTTCTAGTTTGGTACTTGTACTTGCACTCTGTTCAAAATGCACCTATGTACAAAACTTGTAATCTTTTACTTAATATTATCTGTATTTCAGTCCACCAGCAGCAACATGAAAGGGCAATTCACATGGGCGAGAAAATTTTCCAATGCAGATTTTGTCCCCTCAGCTTTGCTCAATTGAGTAAGTAACTATCAAACATAAAATCGGACTTGTAAAATACTAATTTCTAACATAAATTGCAATATCCTGCTGTATATTTAATTGGCTAAAAAACGGTGCTCATTGTACTTTGGTTTCTCTCTTGTTTTTAACAGATCTGGTTCAAAGTCATGAAAAGAGGAACCATTCGAATGAACATCTGTAAAAGTCGAGGCCACCTCCATTTCCCACTCTACAAAATAATATGAAGGATGTCAAGAGGAATGGAAAATGAGTCCCATGATAATCGTACAATAAAAATAAATAAAGGCATATTAAGTTACTTTCATTACAAATAAAATTATATTTTGAAATTGGAGGTTTCAAATTTTATCATTAACATTTTTTACAACAATAAACAAATAAATAGGTAACATTAAACTTCTGAAGTTTACAAGATATTTTTTAAAAAACGGCCTTTGAAAAACCTTGTCATACATTTTCAATTTTGACTAATTTTAATATTTTGAGATTTTTATACACTCCCTTAACACAGGATTTTATCAATTCTCATGGGTCTGTATAAAACAAGATTGATGATGTTGAGATTCTGATGCGATTTTCATAAAACTTTACCCACATCTTTTCAAACATTCACCAAACTAGATAAAATGTTTGACCAAAACCGCATCAAAATCTCATGAGATTATAAGACAAGACTTTTTTCTAAGGGTTAGTACAAAATCTCATAAAAATTAACCAATCTTGTCAATTCACATCAAATTTTCATAAAAATTTAAAAAACTTCCAAAGAGTACCATTTTTACATCAACTTTATTTGGACAAAAAGTTACGAGGAGAAGGAGTCTTTGACCGCAGATACTCTTCCAACCTGTTCATAAAACAAAAAATTATCAATTACAAAAACGTTTTGGGCATAAAATAAAAAATAATGGCTAAAGTCGTACAGGAGTAGAGTAAAGAAAAATATTTTAACTGCTATCATGAATGAAAGTTACCTTTCCATCTTAATCACAGGCTCTATGGGCCACGGTGCCGCAATACGAATTTCTTGGCAACGTGATTTGTGGGACCATAGCCCAAGTTCTTCGGGTCAAATCAAATTTTTCTACAGTTGGCTCAAGCTCAGAATCTCCTCCAAACACAAAAATTGCATTTTGCTCCTTACAGTAGACTGCGGCTATATACCGAGCGACCAAAAAATAATATTGATTAATGTTAGTCGTTGGTCAAAATTTGCAGTAACATGAGATCATATCATGAATTATGACTAGAATCATTGAGAATAGGAGCTTTTTGAAATGAAATAATGAAACTCCGAAAATCGTAAATTACAGTTGTTCTTATTGTACTTTTGGCTATAGTGATTTTACAAGTATGGTTAAAAAGAAAACGTTGCTTATTGTTCGTGTCATTATGCCAGTGCCAAAAGTACAATAATTATTGAAATTTGCAATTTTCGGCGTTTTCATGGTCCTTTTCAAATAGATTTAAATAATATTGAATGAAAAAAGACTTTACCTCCTTCCGAGCGACCTTTATTCATAGATGAAGCGCGTTTCCACTTCGTAGCTCCAGGCTCCCAGAATTCGACAGTCGTCAATTTTTCCCGCCTTTGCTCGGCCATTTCAGGATGAATAAGAAGCTCACCGATAGTCCCCTCCAAAGTATCCTCTTCGGGATCCTTCCCTTCACCTCCTATGGCGAAAATTTCCCTGTCGGTCGCAACAGCCACAAGTGAGCGGCGTTCGACCTCTAACCAGGGAGTAAGGGCGGTCCAAACGCCCGATTCGGGGTCAAATTCCTCACACTTGCTGGTGAGTATCCAGCCTCCACTCCGACGAGACTTTCCAGGAGAGTTTCCGACACTCATTTTCTCACCGCCAATCTTTTTACCAAAAGAAAGTTAACAAATTACCGTTAAAGGATTTACAACGCAAACGTGTAATAACCCTTAAATTAAAATGTTGTCAAGCCTCGTAAAAATTTGATAAGATTTCTATGCCAATTTATGTATAAAATATTATATCAACGTTTTGACCAAACTTGATAAGATTTTCGACCAAAAACGTTCAAAATTTCGAGATTTTATGAGAATATTTGACAAGTCTTTTTTCTAGGCAAATGAAAATTTTAGAATAAAAATTGGTCACGTAATTTAGCATTTTGGATGGATAAATAACTAGTTTATTTTATTTTATCCTGTTTATTTGTCATCAAAATACGTATTTTATGAGGCGGACTTACAGCGTAGATCTTTTTGTCAAAGACGACGAGAGCAAAGTTACGCCGAGTGGCTGCGAACGTTGTTTGCATTTCCACCCATTCTCCAGGACCTGGTGCTGGAGTATCCAGGTTGAATTTAGCCATATCGTTGTTTATGAAAATTTCGTGCCTGTCTTTCATCTGACTATCGCCCACCTGCAAACAAAAGTAAACAGTGCAAGATATGATTAGACTTGGGTTACATTCAACCAAAATACAAACTATAAACAAGAACGCGCGGCGCGCAAACTTGGCCACTGGGCGCTTTGCGTGTTTTCTTGGTTTTAAACTTTAGTCAACGTGGTAAATGTGTCACCATGTAGAGAAAGAGGAGCGTTTTGAATTTCAAAAATGGAAGAAAATTTAAAAATGCTGACTTGGAGAAGCGTCATGTCATCAGATTTGAATAATTTGACCAAAATCTCTACGATTCGATGAAAAGGCGCATCTACATATACAGGGACCATTTTTTCAAAGAATTGTCAGCTCAATGGCCAACTAAAAATATTTTAGCGACGTTTTGAGACGTTGAGATTGGTTGACTTTTTGAAATTGTTCAAAAATCGATGTTCAAAAAATCTTCCCACCTAAGCGTTGGGGAATCCCGCTAAAATATTTTTGGTTTTAATGTCACTTTATTGTAAGGTCTTTTTGAAAAAGTTTGAGATGAGGGAATTCTGAATTTTAGAAAATTCTATGGGAAAACATAACTTTTTTCAAAAATCCCAATTCAAAGATGGCGCTGAATTTTAAAAAACAAAATTACACGTATCTGTTAAAAAGTTATGAAGTTTTTTTAAAAAATTAATTTGGCGCCAAAATTAAAATTTAAACTGATTTCCCGAGTCACTCAATATTTGACCTTGTGTGACGCCGAAACGCATGAATTTTTACACATCTAACGCCGACTCCCAATTTTGCATAGCTAAGTAAACTAAAATTTGAGAAGAAGGATACATTTATAAATAGCAGTAAATTTTAAAACTCACGGCGTAAATCCAGTTGTCCAGGCGAACGCTTCTGAAATGGTATCGTGGAGTGTCCATTGCCATCGAGCCCCATGTTCCCGTCGCAAAATTCAGAAAGAATATTGTCCTAGTAACAGACTTTGGAGACGTGTTAACACTGCCGAGTCCGAAAATCTTGCTGTCATAAAACATAATCGAGGAAAGCTTGTACTTGGCTAGTCGGCGTGAAAATGGCTCACCCACCTTAGTTTCTTGGAAGTTCTGAAATAAAAAAACAAAAAACCCGTTCAAAAAATGAGAAATGAATAGCTGAATACAACTCAATGAATCAACTCATAGATCCTAGGTTTAAAATCTGCCACATACATTTTTTATCGGATTACCGTAAAATCTGAATAAGTGCTGCATGTTGGAATAGTACGGCATGCCATGCCATAGATTTTACCATTTGATTGTATTGCATGTACATACTTTCTATGGCTAAAATTTCGAATAGTACGGCTGCAGCACAACACATGTTCAAAGTTGGTCATGGACATCTCCCAATATTAATGCATGTAAAATGCTGAAAATTTCGGCCGAACAACTTTGAACATGTGTGGAGCCAGTTTGCACGGAGCGATTTGGCTGAAATTTTCTACCATAAACAACTTACTATATGGTTCTAACATACCTCAATATCAGCCCCTTTCATTCACGGGTAAAAATTTTACGGGAGGTTCAGTGGTCAAAGGTCAGCATTTCCCATGTCTTTACATGTAAAAAACATGAAATTTTCAAAAATAACTCTTGAACCCCTGGACCGATTTTATTCAACTTTTTTTATCTATAGGGTTTCTAGACATGCTGAATCGTAATGTTTAATCCATTTTTATGCACGGCAACAACCAGTTTTGCAAAAAAACAAGAAAACGAAAAGGAGGCTAGTTATGTGGGACAGTCAAATTTCGAAAAAAAATCTGAAAACCCGCAAATCGATGAATCAGCGAACTTTTTTTTATTTCCTTGTTTTGTCATAGTAAAAGCTCTATTATGAAAAATTACGACATATCTGGCATGCGTACTTTGGAAGAAATACCAAAAAAACCATAGAGGCTATTTATATGGGACAAAGTGTATTTCAGATTTTACGGTAAGTAAAGGACCTTTTGTTAAAGTAATTTTGAGAAAGAGGCAAGTGAATTCTAGATGAAAAACTGAAAATTTTAAAAATTATTTTTAAAATTAACCGAACCACAGGGAAGGTTCATTAAAAAGATCCCCAAAGCTAGTTCATTATGTTAATTTTGACCTCCTGAAATAAAAAATCCAGATCATTTTCCGGGGGCTCAGAGTACTGACCTAAACTAGCACTATTCAAAGGCCGAATTTGGGCAGTTTTCAGCCAAAAAACGGGCCAATTTTGGGGGCAATGAAACCTAAAATAATTATGCGGAATATATTGGTACGGGTATGATATACTTATAAATGTACTTACGATTAGGTTAATAGAGTGAAGCTGGGACTTCTCACTAGTTTGATCAGGATGAGCAAATAGATAAGTTGTGCAATGGTCTCCAATATCTGGAGTTCCAGACCCTAGACAACTTGCCCCTTGTCCAATTTCTGCACAATCAATTGACAACTCAATGGCTGATGAACTGGAATTTTCGGTGTCCAGAGATTGCGACGAAGGCGAATTGTCAAGGCATAAATTTGAAGCCGATGATAGTCTTCTTTTCCTCCGAGAAGCTACTGCATTATCATTGTTGATGGATGTAAAAGAAGATTCTTGAGCTTCATCATTTGGACCACCACTGACATTATCCCCGTTGTTGTTAGCAGCACTTTGGGAGGAGGTTAGAGTGTTGGAACTGGAACCTTGTGGACTCGCTCTTCTATCTACTTTGAGTTTCTTAGAAGGTCCTTCTTGACTACTGGGATCAAGGCTGGAGCTTCTTTTACCGGAATTTGGAGCATTGGCTGCTTGACCTAAGCCATCCAAAGTCAAAGTGTCCATTAATGAATTAATGTCCTCAGGCTGAACCGAACCGGAAGGATTTGGATCAGTTTGAACTTCTTCAAAGGATGTGGCCACATTTGTATTAGGGTTGGCCTGGGAAAGTTCCACCAGAAGATCAACGGCGAGGTTTTGGAGGTCTAGATCCGGGTTTTCATTCAAAGATCGAACAATGACTTGCTGATCGTCTTGAGACGGGAATTTTTTCAAGAGCATTTTGATATTTGGGCTTGTTTCACACCGGCAGTTTTTCACCCAAACTTTTGCAGCCTCACAAAGAATTTCCTCGGAACACTTTTGTTCTACACGAGCTTCATCGATGATCGATACTAGCTGCAAATTTCAAACAGAAAAAAAGTTTTTACACATGTATTTTTGGCTCTGAAAAAAATTCTAGCAATGTAAGCAGGAATAAAAAATGTTTTACACCCCTTAGAAAAAAATCTAATCAAATTTCATGAAAATTTGACAAGATTGACAATTTTTGGTGATATTTTCATGGTATTTCATCAAAATCCCATCAAAAGTGGATTGAATTTGATAAGATTTTCGACCAAAATCATGTCAAAGGTTCATGAGATTTTGTGGCAAGATTTTTTTCTAAGGGACAGTTTTCAAATTTGTTTGTCGTGTTTACCTGAGCGAAAGTGAGATTGTCGAGAAAGCCATGGCAAAGTGATTTGACATCATTCAGCTCAAATTCACTCGCTGCCTTAAGTAACTCCATAATATTTTCTTGCGTGATACGAATCGTGGCTTCCTTTTCGCCAAAGGTCTGGTGAACGTAACTGCAAAAACAAAAAAATACGAAACATTTTAAGATTTTCTAAAATGCTTCGAATTGTGGGCTGTATTCAAACTGAGCTGAAGCTCACAATGTACAGGGTGCACTAGAAAAACATGCATAAGTGGAGACTTTCCGCTTGGGAATATTTCCCTTATATCGATCGGCGTCCAAGTTTCATAAAGTTTTAATGAAAAAGTAGTTTTTACAAGTTTTCAGTTTGGAAACGTTAGCATTGGCGAAAAAACCTACACCATTGAATTCAGGAGGTAAAAATGTACAAAACAGTGAAGCTTTCATAAAATTCTGGATACTGAGGTTGCATTGTGAGATCTGGAAGCAAACTTCATATTATTGCCTATTTAGATTCAACCCTTGCATAAAAGTCTTGTTAACTTCAGCCTTTCGTAATTTGTAAGTACAGGAGGAGTTTTAGATCAGCTTGAATACAATCTATACATTATATACATAGAACCATAATTATGTATTTATATTGCTTCTCACAGTGCACATTCAGCAACTGCACGGCTGGGATTTTTATGAAACCTTTACCCTTTTGTAGATTTTGACCTCTTAATTTTAATGGTGTAGATCATTCATCCTCATCCTCAAGTTTCTAAAATCAAAATTTTGAGAAACTACTTTTTCATTGAGAATTGGCAAAACTTCGACGCCGCTCGTCAAAAACTGAACTTTTTTACCGTACGACTTTTTCTTAAAACGCATTTTCCTATGAGGATGAACGACTTTTACCACTCGATCAGTCTTATCAAAATCTACGGGTTTCATTAAAATCCCAACCGTGCACTTGCTGAGTGTGCACTGTCAGAGCGAAAAGGACTGAAAATAAAATACTTACTCAAGAATTAAAGTCATTATATTTTTGGATACTTGAGGGATTTTCAAATCAAATTCATCAGGACCCATCGATTCAACCAGCCTTTTAAATGTAGGGGAAAAGTTTCTCAGCAGTTGATCGTACACTGAGATCCTTCTGGATTCCGAATCAGCACCCACAACCAGGTTGATCATTTTGTGGTTGCTGCACATTGAAAAGAAAAAAAAATCATACAAGGAAATTAAAGATTTTCGCTTTTATTTTATCATTCTTTCATTGATGGAATTCAAATTTTGTCAATTTTCATGAAAATTTCGTAATGTCTGGCAATATTACGATGCTGCACTTTGATGAGATTTCCATGGCAATTTATAAACATTTCATCAAAATTTGATCAAACTCGATAGGATTTTTGACCAAAAACGTGTCAAAATCTCGTAAAATTATTTAAAAACATTTTCTAGTCCAATCATTATTTAGGCATAAGTTATGAAATACAATTGAACAAGGTGAGAAATGAATTTTTAGCAGACTCAAATACCTGATATCAATCTCATTTAAATGTCTTTTCATTTTTCTGGCTTTTTAGTCTTCCCTTGATTTTGATAATTGAAAGCGATAATTTAGAATAAGAACGGAAAGAGTTGTTTCGTGTGTGAGACTGTGGATCTGTATTTAAGTATTTATTTATTTATATATGCATATGTGTGCATATGTAATATAATTCACGGTACGTATAGTTGTAAATGTAGATATAAGGTGTAACAGTAGATTAAAGATTTATAATTTATAATAATTTACGCCCTTTTCATTTAAAGTATGTCAATTAACATCACTATAAACTATAAAAAGAATATGTAATATGTGTAATGTGTATTATGTGCAAACAAAATTCATTTCACTGAATCAAAGAATCAGGTTAATTATTGTTAAAATTGGAAACAGTCAATGAATAGATTATGTAGATTATCAATTATCACTGGAAATTTTAACTTTTGATACTTTAAAAATTGGCATTTGGCAGCAACACACATCACTTAAAACTTTAAAACTTAACTAAAATGTGTGTACAAACACGTAAAATTGGATATTTAATTCAATAATAATTATGTATTACAAAGCACATCATTGTAACTTTATGTGTAAAATGTCAAAATGTCAATTTTATCAAATTTCTCAAATTTCAATTTTCACACTTTTCACTTTTCCAAACAATTTGAAGTTTAGGTTTTCCTTCGCCGCCTCCGGTCACCTGGTGCTCAAGGATAACTACTGCGCTCCATTTTCACAATGACTTTTTTCTTATTAGAGTCACGAGCGCTATTACCATTCACAGAATGAACTTCTCTTATGAGGAAAAACCATGTGAGCGGCGTCGAACTCAATATTCAGTTCAACAAAAATTTCTGTTGGTCACGGTATTGCAATTATTCTAACCGTTTGCTCCAAACTTACCTACACTAGAGTACCTTATTCCTGTAAAATTTCAAGCAGTTTGGTCAACTTTTACATGGTGATCAACGAGGTCAAAGGACAGGAAAATATGTGAAACATGTTTTACGTTTTCCTTCAGATTTCAGGAACCCGTCAACCAATTTCAATGCATGCTAGCACTTCTGAAAGCTACGCGTTTGTTTGAAAAGTTCCACGAATTGTTTTACAGTAGACCCTTAATTAACCGGCCCTCGATTATCCGCATTCTTGATTATCCGACTTGCATGCAAGTACAGTACGTCTACGAAATAGGGCGTCAATTTTCGATGGCAAATAAATACTCGCTACAGTGGCTATTTGATTCGAACTTTTTTATGGCGTTGTAGAGGGGTTAATGATGTACTCAAATCATTAATTCAAAATATTAA
>JAQIVE010004664.1:0-14188 GCA_034698285.1 Sminthurinus bimaculatus | reverse complement strand
TCCCTCTACACTTTTTTTTCATATTTTTTCATATTTTCTCATATTGTAATATTGAAGATTTTATTGTAGTTAATTTGTCTAAATATTTTTAGCCGTATTTAATTTTCAGGAATATTAGGAATATTAGTATTGAATCTTCAAATTAACTGTACCGGAAATCAATAAAAAGGTAAACAATTGACCAGAACTTCTGCAGAGTTTTTCCACTGGAAAAGTTCCTCAACTTGCTTCCTTCTTTTGTCTTAAACCCGAGCTTTTGACGGTGGCCTCAATTGTGGTCTGTCTTTTCATCTCATTTTTAGCCGGAGCAGATGGGGGGAAAAGAGACAAAATGAGGAAGAAAAGGAGAAAAAACTAACGGAGGAGCGGAGAAAAATTGATGCCCAAATTAAATCTGCTCCTGGTTCTTGGGCGACGAACACTTGTGTAATGAGCAGGTTGGGTGAGAGAGGGAAATGAAATTCTTTGCAATTTGCAATCTTTCTTACACTCCCTTTCTTTCTATTCTCTCCTTTTCCCTTTTTTCTGCTGTCTCTTCAGCTCGACTCCGTCATTGACTTTCATTCTTTTCCCGTTTTGCCTCTCGCTCTCCCGTAAACTGTAAACTTTGACTATATATATGCAAGAACAAATACAAATTTACCTCATTCCTCTCCCTTCGTAACTCTTCTCCCCCGTCTATCGCCGTCATCGTTTCCATCTTCAGTCGACAGCTCCAGCTCCACAAATCTAATCTCGAGCTGGAAATCTTTTTCAGCTGGAGAAAAAAGGGGAAACGGGAAAAGGACTGTCATTTCACCATTTCACCGTGTACATTGTACGTACACGGTACGCTGTAAAAAAGAATCTGACTCGAGGGTTCAACTTCAAGCCCACGGTTGAAGATTTCCTGCGACAACATTTCATTCATAGTTTAGACCTACGCATACATAGATATACATGGATAGATAGAATGCACCTCCATTTATGTATAATGCAGCTTTGGTTTATGACGTTATTGTGAAGCTGTAAAGGGAAAGGAAAATAGAAGCAAAGCCAAGCCAAGCCAAAGTTGGGTATACATAGTTGCATTTTATTTACCCCTTTGGAGTTCCCACGTGGGTTTCCAACGTGCATCCCTTAAACGTTTGTGTATCTCATCGACGGATGCGAAGGATGAAAAGCATCCCCTTTATTTTATAGCACTGTTTTTCCGGTTTTGCCTACCTTTTTGGAGGAAAGCCACCCCTTTTAATATTTCCATCCGATGCACCATGGATGAAATTATCCATACACATTGAGCAAGTGCAGCTGGTGAGTATTCACGCATAGATCTTTCTATAGTAAAAAAGTCTCTTGTTCTCTTGCATTTTCAAGATGCATTCGCCCACGGTTTGTCTGCCTTCAACAACAGATAAATTAAGCATCGTCGTAATTTCTCCTTTCAAATACATACAACGACCAAAAAATCCACACAAGATGTGTAGAAACCAACCCTGCATCGGCAAGAAATCCTGGTGCAGTTACAGACTCCGATGAACTTTTAACTTAGAAAAACATAACCAAATTCTGTGTGTCTACATATTTTTGTTGGGCGAAGGCCTTTCAAAATTTCGAAACCTTTGAAAAATGCAACTTTTCAATTAGTGAAACACTGACAGTTTTTTTTCGATGACTTTTTATTTTTTTACAATTTTGAATTTAAATTAAAACTTATATCCAATTCCTTAGCTGCTGTTGACAGTTTGCTCTAATTTCGCCCAAGGTTACAAAATTTCCAACCGTGGGACTGGGACAGAAACGTAATTATGACCCACAAACTGATATCTGAGATAAATGTTAATGGTAATCTAAGGTAATGATGGAGTCACAAGACGTCGTTTATTAGCAGAGCTAATATCGAAATAAGGAACATCAAAGTAGGAGGGATAGATTGAGAAGACAAGTCTACATATTGATTTCCTTGTTTTTCTTTTTCTTGTATTTGTATTTGTATGCATTAATGTGCGTAAGAGGAGAAACTTGAGACTGTCATAACCAAATGGAATCCCCCGTGGAGAAAACATGTACATTCTACATACAGACAAGGCAAGCAACGAGGACGTAGATAGACAGGGAGACAAGAGCAGCAGAAAAGGGAGCAGAAGAAGAAGATGGAAAAGAAAGCAAATGAAAATGAAAACCTAGATTGAAGTCTGCACATTGACGTGTAAACAAATACATGTGTACAGTATACATACATGTGAGTGTACTTACTACTTAGGTACATACATAATGTCTGTAAAAATGGGGAAGGCACTTTGGCTCCTATTTGTATTCCTCACTGCATTCTCTGACTGGCTGCCTGACACTCGAGAAAGAAGGCAGAAAAAACGAAAGAAAGAAACGAAAGGCAGACCGAGTTTGAATCTATCTATGTATCTGTATATAAGGAATCCAATATTGACCGGGTTAGATTTTGAGATTGGATAAGGAAATTGAGATTGAGTCGCCAGTCATCTGATTATCTAAGCGTGACTTGAGTTGATTCATTTTTCCTCTCCTTGTTTTTCCTTTGCCTTCCAAAGACGACGACACTCTTTTCCTTTTCCCAGGAGCCCAAATTATCCAATATAAACAGAATATTATTTTTCCCTCCTCGTCATCTTCTTCTTCATCATCTTCGTCCTCGTCTTTCTCTATCTCTCCTGTTTCTGACAAGATAAAACAAAACAAGTGTTCACACATTTTTATTTCCCCCGTTTGCCATCCTCTTTCACCTTGCCTTAGTCCTCGTACACATTTCAAATTCTGTATTCAGCGCAGAGTTCCGGATCTAGGCTCAGATTCAGATTTAGATTCAGAGTCAGATCTGGATCTTCTGGCTATGGCTCTAGATGTGGATTTGGGTTTGGATTTGGATTCGAATTCGGATTTGGATTTGGATTCGGATTCACAGCCAGACGAAATGAAATCGTATTGCTCGTATTTCTACCCTTATTATAGTGCGAGTTTTATAGTGCGACAGGGCAAACCTTTCCCATAAACAAATATTGAGCTATTTCCTTCAATTTGATTTCCCATTTCTCTCTCAATCCAAATCTTTACCGGTTTGTCCAAGGATCTGGCTCCCGAATCCACAAATAAAAGAACTACCAAAAAATTACAGAGATTTGAAATCGAACCAAATTTCCCATCAACCCAAAGTCTGCCAAATTTGCTTCCGATACAAAATGAAAATAGAACTGTAATTTTATTCAATTTTTTTAATAATACAGGAAATTCATAATATTTATACGGATATTCAAAATAAATCTAATCCGGTATGGCTATTTTTATCTAGTCTCAAGATTCACATTATATCCCGTATTGCCTTTCGGCCCTCCTTTCGGCCCTCCTCCTTGTCTCGCATCTTACACATGAGTTTCGCATATTATTTAGTCCGCCGGCCAGGTTTTTTCTTAGGAGATGAATGTGAGGGACTTGAGTTAATGAGAGGATGAGAGACTCAAATGAAATTTCTCTTTCCGCTCTTTTTAATGCTATATGTATAATGTATGTAGATATATGCTTTACTTATTTCATACGTAGATCTATATATTTATGCACAGGATGAACAAGAACATGAACATGAGCCTGCGAATGAGGATCTGTGATAAAGACGAGAATAAGAAAGAGGAGGAACGAAAAGGAGTAGTTTGGCGAGAGATAATATTAGCTTGAAAACCGTCTGGCGCTCTCTTTCTCTCTCTGTGTCTTGTCTTGTCTTGCTTTGCTTTGCTTTTCTTTGCTTTGCTTTCTACCCGATTCCCCATGTAAATTTCATTAATACGCCTGTATGCACGTTCAAATGCAAATTTGAGCAATTAATGCTCCTCTTTCCTCAACTTCTTCCTCTCCCTTTCTCTTCTACCTCAGTGTGCATAAATTAGGACGAGCTGTATGCTCTATGTGTTCTGTCCCATCTCTCTCTCTCTCTTTTGCTCATATACAATATATTCTTTCTCCTTGGTCTTCATTTGCCGTAATTAAAGATGCATGTGCGAGTCGATAAGTGTACGAGTTATTATCATTGTTATTCAACTACATACAACTGTATGTATATACATACATTACACATTATACAAGAATATACGTATTTATTATGGGTTTCAAATGGAAATTACGTCTACTTGAACTCCTCTGTCTCAACCAAGGAATGGATGAAGAGGGAGGTGAAATGATGTTGTATCTATCCATGTTGTATCGCGCAATTATTTCCTCTCACTTGTATAATGTACAATGTGCAATGTATAATGTGAACACTTTGTCCGGAACCTTTTTCTAGGGAGCCGTAAAATAAAGTAGAATCAAATGAAACGCTAGAGATGTGTAAAAACGTTATGGTAACAATATATAGGCGGAAAGTACTTGTACAATGGTACACGTTATTATGCTTACTTTTTCGCTCGCTCGCTTATCTGCAATGATTAACGAATCCCCCATTTTTTACCCATCATTAGACCCCTGGACTTTCCAGCACTTAAAAACGGCAGCATTTTAAGATAACATCCCGGGAACATTTTAAATGTGTGACTCGTGAATCCATTGCGCGCCCTTTGCTTTGTCACGACAATTTGCTATAATTTGGAAGAAAAATTATAGAAAAATTCAACTTTCTCCTGTTACAGCCAATTTCAATTAGGCTGGAGAAAGTTATCTTTGAGACATCTATAGAAATATCTGTGACGACAGGATACATACATACATGCATACATAATTCGTCCTTTAATTTAAAAAATTAAATGTAAACATTCAATTTAAGTAGAGTTAAGTAAAGATTCAAATGCAAATTCAAAGGATAAATTGGAATATATATGCAGAGTACAAGTCAAAGGAAGAAAATTGAGCTAAATACTTGTGAGGAATAATATTATGGTTTGTCCGTGCATGAGCTGAATGTGTGTAGTCTGTAGTCTGTAGCGGCGGAGGGGACAAGATGGTGGAAGAGGAGAGTCAATGTATGTATGCATGGTAATTTGATGGCGAAATATAAAATGTAAAGACGGGAATTTTAATAAGAAGAATAATAATAATACGAGTATGTAAGCCACTCATAATATTGTGCAAACAAAATTTCGAATTTCCTCTCGTCTTTCTTCATCTTCTTTAGCGTGTATCATAAATATGAGCGTATGGCTATGAAAATGAGTAAAGGCGCCCATAAAGTATGTAAAGTATGTGTATGCAGAGAGAGAGAGAGAGAGAAAGAAAGAGAATGGCGTTCTATGCATATCCAGCTGCTGCTTTTTCCTGCTCCTTTTTACATGTGAGCTGCTGACTGTGCTGTGTTGTGTGTGTGTGAGTAATTGTAATTTGAGAGATCATTATGTGTAATGGATGATAGAATATATTGAGTAAACACCATTAGACGCCAAAAGAAGAAGAAGAAGAGGACGCAAAGATTTCCGATATAAAATAAGTATGTTACTCATCTGTTCTACTCTGTTTTTAGTCGAGCTGATGGCAATGACAACGATAATGATAATACATACATAATAGACTGCTTCAATGACTGACTGACTGACTCACTCCCTCCCTCCCTCATTTGTTGGCTCCCGGAGAAAGTATCAGTTTCCACTATCGCTTTCAAAAATCAAAGCCAAGGCACAAGTGAAAGTAAAAGTAATAGTGAAAGCAACAGAAAACGCAGAGGCAAGGAAAATATGTTTGGAATTTTAGAAAGTGGAAGAGTGAAATCAGTTTTCCATGCTACAATTTCCGTCCTTTTCTCCTCCTCATCTCAATTTCAATCATTTTCTGTATAAAAGGGAAATATAGAAATATTTCTGGAGAAAGTCCTCTGTCTCTCTCTCTCTCTCTGGTTGGTTGGTTAGTTGGTAGGTAAAGATAGTTGGCAGTGAATGCCAAGTTGAAATCACGATTTCGAATTGAAAGTTGTACCCACTTTCTCTTCTCCTCCACTTGCCTCTTTCTTTTCCGAGAATCTGTGGCTTTCTCCCCCTACGAATCTACGAATATTCTGCCTTACTTTCGCTTCCTTGAGATGAAAGCGACCATTTTTCTATTAAAATATAAGAAATCATCGTCATCATTTCTCATGAGCCGTATATACTTGCATGTATAAACACGGTTGACTTTGATACTTGGGAAAAGGTAAAAGCATGTAGGAAAAGGAGGATGAGTGAAGTTGAGTCGAGTTGAGTTGAGATATTTAGCTCTGCCTCATTTCTCCACCAATTGCTTATTCTTCTGTTCACAAACCTTGAAATCGTAAGTAATAAGTAGTCATTCATATTCAAATGTGAAGGCTCTCTTCCTACTTTCTTACTCCAACAACTCCTTTTCTTATGTACCCGTCTCCAGCTCTCCCCTTATACATATATATTATACGTACAAAACGATAAAGATTGCTCAGTCTCATCCACAGAGTACGAGTACAAATTATATTGCCCTGTCTCCAGTCTTTAACAGACGAGACGAGTTGAAGGACTCTATATGAAGAACCAACTTGATTTTAACGTAAAGAAAACAGTTCAGAGGTTTGGTATTAAGTAAAAAATTGAGGTTTTTTTTAAAAAAAATGGCTGTTTTTACAAGCAAATTAGAAAATGGGGGTTCAGCTACCTGCCAAGTCTCTTTACTAAATTTTGGGAGTCGTTATAAAAACGAGTGTAAAGAGAGTGAAAGTGCATAAAAACTCAATCTCGGATTTATATAGTATAATGTACCGTGTAAAACGCGTTTAAACACGTATGATACATGTATAATATTCTAAATGTACGTCTCATGTAGGAGGCGAAAGAAAGGAGAGAGGAAACTTTTTTATATCCAGCATTCATCTCGCAAGTCCCTTCTTTTTCCATCTCATCAACTGCTCAACTGTTCTCTGTCGCTTTCTCCTGATTGTGAATGTGATTGAGCTTGTTACATGTTGTGCCGTATTATGCAAGGAAAAAAAATATTTGATACCTTTGCCAAGGATGTCTCCAAATTATGTACATATCGAATTTAAGGGCTACATATTACATATCCAGTATGTGAAATTTGTTTGTGGAATAGTTAAAAGGGGGGATAAAAAAATTTGTTTTTTTATCCTGGCCGCTTCAACTTTTCCTCTTGCTTTCACTTTCGTTTTCTTTTTCTTGGTCCTCGTCCTGGTTGAAGTCTGGACTGCAATGTCATTTGTACCTTTATTTGTGTAAAGATACGAACAAGAAGACAAGACAGCCGACTACTAGAACCTTTCTATTCTTTCACTGTCTGTGTGTCGAAAGTGAAAGTAAAAGTGAAAGCCATAGTGAAAGTGAAAGTCAGGGGAAGAAAAGAAGAAGCAGCTAGGCAAGATGCAATACTTGATGGTTGAAGCTATAGTGAAAGTTAAAGATGGAGAAAGCACAAGTATATATGTAGAAAGGGAAAGTGAGGAGACCCGACTTTGGAAAATGGCACAAGTTGGAATTTAGGAAGCTGATGTGATACCCTATCATATCGCATCATATCATATCATTCAAGTTGACGTGGCCATTGTAAAAAAACGCTCACAAATATAAAACTGGATTTCTCCGACTCCATTCCTCACCATCCATTTCAGTCCATTTTCATGGATATGGTATGTGAAAAGTTTTTAGGGGCTCAACTTAACTCAGTTGCTACTCACGTACATACAACGCCAGCGTCTTGAGATGAAGTTTTTTTCCTTTTCTGCTTTCTCCTGTCCTGATGCTGTGCTTTTCCCAGTTTTTCTGCTCAAGCCACGGTTGTAGCTTTCACAGTGATATCTTTTTTGTCTGGGCATCCAAAGCAGATATACAACATACATACTACATACATACATAATAATGCATAATGCATTGTGTACGTCGTAGGAAATCTTCATTTCTTGTTACATGCATACACGTATGTACTGCGTAATAATATATTTTTAGATACCTCCAAGTTTCCTTCATCGTGCAAGCGCATTCTTCATCCCCTCATCCAAGTAGGAGAATGAGAGAGAGAGAGTTCATATGGTCGATTTATTTCTCCAAGGCATCTTATTCTTAGAAAAAAATATTTTAGTCTAATCTGAAGGAAAAGCAGAACGAAGAAAAGAGTCAGCATCAAAGTTTGTAGGATGCAAAGTGGGATAACCTGCACCTTGAAATACGCCTAAAATGATTGGCAACATTTTACACAGTTTTTTCTCAATTTATCTAATTCCGTGTTAGAAAACCAAAAAATTACCGAAAATCCGATTATGGGAATATTTACAAACTAGATACTTTCATCACATGTTTTTTGAGCAGCTCCCTTTGTCTGCCCAATTTTTTCCTGTCATTCAATGAAAAGTACGATTTCATTATTGACTCAAGCTTTATTTCCCCCATTTTTCTGAAAATTATTCTTTTCTTCTCTGCTTGAACAAAAAATGTTAATTGTACGTGGATTTTGTTTGTGTGAACTCTGACAACTTTGTCCCACGGATGTTGCCACAGGACAAATAATTTTTGTCTTTTTGAACAGCGGCAAACGAGCGATCAAGTCAAAGTTGCGAGTTGGACGCACACATTGAAACCAGAGAATATCTATGCATGTAGTTGACGCGTTGGAAATGATACGAAAATGAAATGAAACTAGGAGAAAGGGCTGGAGACTTTCCGGTCGTGGGAGGTTAAAGCGGAGAGAGAGAGAGAGCCGCCGCCGCTCCGTAAAAGTGTTTGGGATTGCGGCTCACAAATGGCACTCAGGTGTGTCGTAAACTTATAGCAAATGTCTTTTTCTCCCGTTCACTTTCTCTGTCTTCTTCTTGCTCCTGTGCTCCCAACTATTTTCATTGTTCCAACTATACATCGGCGTACATCTGCATATAAAGTTGCATTCAAACTAGGAAAAAGGGAGGGAGCCTTCTTTCATTCCCGCGGAATAGGAGAAGAAAGCTTGCGTAACACACACATGTATTTGAATTTGGCTCTGAATTTGTATGTTGGACAGCGGGATGTGACGTGTGAAAGTGAACTTGGAAGGAAAAGTGCCATTGACACGGAGTTGTGTCAAAGCCTTGATATTCTGCATAATAGAATAACTGTGTGTTGTGCACGCTTATGTGTGTAGCTAGAACAGAAGCCTCTTCTTGAATTGGATAAAACTGCGGTGATCGTAATACATTCAAACGCTGTATGTATGCATGTGTTTGTGTGTGTACAATGTACAAGTTTCCACAATTGCAGTTGACATGGACGCGAGAAGGAATAGAAAATTTTATTTGTATGCAAGTTTGTTTGAATGTGCATGTTGTTGCGAGGATCGAGTTATTGTTAGTGGCTTTGTGAAATGGCAACGGGTTGACTTGAAGAGAAAGTCGGGGCATTCCATGCCATGCCATGCCTTGGCGTGGTGCGCCATGCATTACATTGCACTACATACATTACATTACATTTACATGTTGCTTTTCCTCCTGACTCGTTCACACTCTCAACGTCGTCGATTGTGCTCTGCATAATTTTCCCGTCCTCGTCCTTTTGCTTGTCCCCAACTTCAAAGCGATAGGGAAATAGGGAAACTTTCAATGTCTGCATTTTCAACGACATTTACGTACACACACACACAAATACACATATACAGCGACCACGACAACATGGCAGTCACAGGACAAGGAAATGCATTTCCCCCATACAATTTACATACACGACTAAAAGCAAAGACTAATAACATTTAACAGTTGCAACTATCCGTTGATGCAGGAGTGCTAAGTTTGTCGATACTATGTACATGTAGGTTTTATATGCAGAAGCGTCAACTTTGTGTGCAACGCTTCGTCTGGCTCTGAATCTGCACTTTTGTACGTGCACTTTGTCATTTTAAAGGCTAACTAGTGTCTCAACTTTTTTTATCTTTGGATTTTACATAAGGCAGGCTTTCCCCAATATTTCAAACAAAAAGGGGGTTCTTTTGTCGAAAATTTGTTGAATTTATCAAAACCATCAATTAAAATGTACGTAATATTAAATTTTTTAAATACGTTACAAATTTGTAGGTTACATAAATGCCAAAATCTTGTCAACATTGCATTACTCTGTAATATAGAGGACTTGGCTTACAATATATTTAGCTGTAAAAAGCCATTCCATGGAGACTTGAAGCAAATGGAATCTCCATAAAAACAGTCAAAGCAATAATAACAATAATAATAATGATAATAACATCTTCATTGAGAGATGCAGAGGCATCCAGAGCAGAGTCGGGAATTTAATGAAGATTCTTTCAGCGTACAATTCAATGTCGTAATTTATAAATGCACACATGAGACGGACCTTCACTTCATTTTCCATTTTATACTTTAACCAACTTTATTAGTCTCTGCGTTCCACTCTCGCTTTCTCCCGGTGAAAGAGGCAGACGATAGACCATAGAAGAGAAAGCGGATGATGTGATGTAATTCTCCTTTGAAGCCTTTATACATTTACACACACACACACAAACACACATTTCAGTACAAATGAAATGAATAGTAAAATCCGTATAAACTCTAACCACGCGTATAATATAATACAATACAATACAATACAGTACAGTGTCGTAAAATACACACAATATGCACATTAGGCGGTGAAAGGAGACGGAGGCAGAGACGGGAGAAAGTGCCATGTTACGTCGATATAAAAACAAATTTAGAACAAAATGACTAGTAAAACCATTCAGTAAACTAAAGAGAAAGGTAAAGACTTTTGTGTACCATAAAATACATAGTTACCACACAGTGGAACAGACAACTCGCAAGCTTGCAATGTTACAGCGGCCGCTATAATTGTCATTGAGCGGGGGCCATTTGACGAAGCTAAACACGTTTTTCGACGAATACATTGTATTACGGTGTACTACACGCTGTACAATATGTGTAATGTGTATGGTAGACCCCAGAAGCCACACACACACACACATACACACGATAATGCTGATAATAATAGTAATAATGCTACAACATTTTCTACCGACTCGTAATAATACTTTTATTCCCTCCCTTTGAAGAATTTTCCGTTGAGTGCTTCGCCCCCGCTTCTTCTCCGTTCACGGACAACTTTGGGAGTGGTGAAAGTATTTGTAATGCATGTAAGTCGCGGCGGGGCCAAGAAAAGCAGAGATAGGAGAAAGTAGACAGAAACGCCAAAGTTGTACATATACAGTAAGTGTATGCTGGTTGGTTGGCCTCATTGTGATGCCACATTACAGGATACCGTCGATTAGATTCGATTGCACAGAATAATGTTTGCTGGAGAGAAAAGTTGTCTGAATCAGGGAAAACCATTGTCGAGCTAATTTTTCCCCAGTTGAAACACTCACAAGCATCGATAGATATATATACAATATACATGTATAAATGTATAGTGTATTTATATGTATATGGATACATGAATGAATGTATGTAGGAAGTGAAAGTACAATGGAGGGAGTAAATTGGAAGGCAATCCGGAGATTCACGATTTTTCTTGGCTCAAGTTGTGCTGATTCCCCTCCTCCTTGTTCTCGCTTTTATTGTTCAAGTCCAAGTCCGAGTTGGAGCTGGAGTTGGAGTCCAAGAGTGACTCGGGCTCCATGGTTTTTCTCCAGTTCAATTTCTCCCCTTTTGTTGTATAGTACGTATGTACATGTACATATAGGTAGTGCAGTAGTATTCGATTTTTATTTCCATTTCCGTTTCCAGTGCCAGTTGTAGTGCCGATGCCATTACCATCACCATGTAGAATGTAGAATGTGAAGGGAGGCAGAGTAGTATGGCTACATACATTTGACCAGGCTCCGTGTATCTTGTGGTTCGTTAGCGAAGAAATTGTCGTGAATTGTCTGTATAATATGTATGTACATATGTGAGCATGTGGATTGCAGTAGTAAAGTGTCTCTTTAATTACAAGTAAAAGTTGTGGTAATTACACTATACGAAGGTTTTGTTACTTGGCGGGGAGAGAATAAAATAGATTTTTCTTGGTCTTTTCTTCCTCGGATTCCTCTTCCGCTTTTTTTACATTTTTACTCTTTTCGAACGTTGCCTTTTGACTTTTACGGGCAGCCTAAACCAGTCAAGCAGCAGTAAAACGGCTTTTTGCTCCTATCCGACTGTAATTTTTAGTCCATAGTCCATGCCTTGTCTTTTCGTATGAGGCTCCTAAAAAAATTGGAAAAAGCACAAAACTTCAAAACTCATTTCATGATCCTCAAGTTTTTGGTCATTGTAAACCTATCGAAAAGCTATGCATAAGATATGCATTAAGTATCTCAATTTTTAAAACTGCTTAAAAAGTACCGCAAAACAAAAGCTTTGCATGCATTTGTTGGTTCAAACGAATTTTTTTTCATATAAATAGTTAAGATTTTAAACAAACAAAGGGCAACAACTAAATTAGCCGTTCGTTGAATTAGCTTATTGTTCAACAAAATGATCAACTTTTTGGAGTGTCAAGGAAATTCGTCGTGTGTGCAACCCGGCACTTTTTTAGTTATCATTCCGATTTGTGTAGAAAATATTTACGACTGCGTTACATGCAGGCAGCGTGTAATACGGATAAAAGTGGATGATGAAAGGGGGTAAAAATATTGAGCCAGAAAGCCAAACTTCCTACCTTGGATTTGCCTTTGCTTATCGGCGATGACATCGCCATTGACTCTGTCTCGTGGCATGGATAAATTTCCACAAAAAGTTTCCCTTGCATACATACATAAATACATACATATGTATATTTCCATGTATGTGTGAATGGTTGAGAGGTCGTATCCCGCAATTTGAGCCCTTCTCGCCCATTTTCTATGCATGCGAGTCATTCGTGTTGAGTTTGCAAGTTCATTTCCTGTTTCACCCCGATGAACTTCCACTCCAAATTGCAGTTGACTTGTGTTTTGTGTGTGAGAGAGAGAGTGAGAGGAGCGGAAACGACGACGAACCATCGAGTAAAATATTCTATTTTTGTCTGCCTTCCCTATTCACATACATATGTACATGCACAACTCATATATTAGACTGTATAAAAATATTCGTATTTTTCTTTAGCCTTTACATATGCATAGGCCGTGTTTAAAGGGAGAAAGCGGTTGACGTGATGATGAGGCAAAGTCCTACGTCCATATAAAACTAATATGTAATAATAATCATGATGACGATGACGGCATCATCATCTGACTCCAAGCCTCTTTCCCTTTTTCTTTCTAAAGTCTGAGAAGCTCATGTCAGGTTAGAAGGTTGTGAAAAAGTGACAAGTCAGCAAGTTTTTTATAGTTCTCTCTTTATCTCCATCTCGCCATGTCTCCCCATGCTAAGGTCGGGTTCTCTGGCTCTGGTTCCTCTCTTCTCGTGTTTTTTCAAAGTATGGGAAATAACTATGTATTATGTATGTAGAGGAATCGGAATCCGAGCCGATCTATCTATCCATAGACTGTACCTATACTTTGGCCATAAAACATGGAGCAGGGAAACTATAGCCAAGTGTAAACATTTAATCTCATGTAAGGTCATTAGTGAGGAGAAAGGCAAAGCCAAAGCCAAGTCACTTCCATTACTTTCACCTGAGATCCTCCAGCTCCAGCTGCCGAGAAAATGTGAGGGCAAGGGATAGGAGAATTTTCCAAAGCTTTTCCTCATGTACATACATGGAGGAATACACGCATTAATATCCACTAAAATGAATTTGAAGACAGGAAGTGGATTAGGATTACATCACATCACAGGGGGAGAAAGATGCAGGGAAAGGAGCAGAAGGCCAAACGCAAGAACATCATGTTCAGAAGAAGTAGAAGAGGGAGCAGAATTATAATTTTGTTGCCTTGTCAATGTCTCTTTCACTTTGTAGCCCGGCTTTCACTTTGTCTTACTTTCTTTCCTTGTCCTGTATCTTCTTGTGTGTATGTTTGTGCATTTTTTGCTTTCCTTCCATTTTTAAATAGGTTAAACATGGATTGCATGTAAAATAAAGGACTATTTTACCTCCTTTTCTTAGTCATCTGCATACACGTGAACAGTGAACAGAGATGGATGTCGGTGTCTTTACTTAATCAGTGGGAAAGAGACAGAAAGAAAAGGTACAAGAGAAAGTAGATCGATGGGATCACGCGGAGAAAGTAGAGAAAGGAAGGCTAAAGAGACGGAGAAAGCAATTATTTAAAGCTTTAAAGACTCCGCACATGCATGCATGCATATACATATTAGATTGGTCCACCAATGAACTTTATTTTATTTTTCAAGCAGCTACCCCGTCATTTTGTTCCT
>JAQIVE010004663.1:0-14189 GCA_034698285.1 Sminthurinus bimaculatus | reverse complement strand
GTTCCCCATGGTCTAGAGAAGCTCTGTACAAAATTTCAGCCAGATCTAACGGGGGGGGATTATCCTATGTATTGCATCCGATGTCCTTTCAATTTCTGGCAGAAATCCTTGAAAAATAATGATGAAAATTAAAATTTAGAAAAAAATTGGCATTTAAAAATGTTCTCATAGAATATCAAGTTTCTTTCTCAGAAGCATTCATAACTCTGTATTATGAGCTCTGTGTTATGGTCTGAAAATAGGCTCGAACAATTCCCATGAATTCTAACTTGTCAGATTCCAGTGACAGGGAAGGCCCCACTCCAACTCCTCAATGTTCTTAGTTGTTGTGCTAACTATTCCTATTGTTATTGCTATTTTCTTTGCCTTTCGCCTCTTCTTTTTGGACAAGGACAGAATGAGATAAAGCGGTATGGAGATAAAATAGACTCGGTCTACATGTTCAGATAATATCATGCAGAATATAGACATAATAATAAGTACGTATATATGCATATGTGTGCACATACATGTAGGGGTACATGGACAATACACGTTTATTGGCTGAAAAAACAGCACACACATATTCAAGGGAACGAGATCGTGTCTGATTGATAGGAATTATTAATGAGCGAAAAAGAAAAAGCCTTTGCGTGATTCAAGCCAGCAAATGGAAAAGAGAAAGAGTTTTCCTTTCTCAGTCTAACACACACTCCGCTGTATCCTCTCACTTTGCGTTCTCCATCATGCGAAGCAGGTCAACAAGAGAGCTCTTCAAACTCTATTATAAAGTACATATACAGAGTTATATACAAACATACAGAAATATACACACATTTGTAGACAAGTATCCAGCGAAACAGGGAAAAATTGATAGTTTATGCTGCTATATGCAGTGTAGTTGTTTCTATGTACATATTAGTGGGTATTAGACATAGATTTGCACATTTGTTGTTGATATAGGGCAACTTGGGGCAAAAATTCACTTAAATTTTGCTTTTCATCGGCATAATTTTTGAAATGTTGGTAGCTCTTTAGCAACAATAACAATATATAATGTACTCTCTACATTCTACATGCTAGAAACCTCGAGAACGGGCAAATTTATTGAGTTGTAAATAAATAATAGCGAATCCTAGGTAGAAGATATTTAGCTTTTCACTTTTAAAAAATTAATTATCATTATACACCGAATCATTGACTATACGCTGTACGAAAAGTTACAACGTCATACAGTAGCTCTTGTTGACATTGCCTTGCTACTTTGACATTTTGCTCGATTCTTATTAAAACGACATGGAGATTTTGCCTCGAGATCCCCTATGTATTTTGTAAGCAAACTCAAAAAGTATGTACACATGGAAAAGTAAAAAATATCGTTTAGCACTATAAAATTTATGCATGAATGCTGCTGCACATACAGTTAGAAAAGACGTGTGTCAGGACACAAAACAAAAAGTGCCTTTATAAATTCGGTATGTGTATAGTTGTAGGTATATATCTAGAAATGCAAATAAAGCCCGCATATTATATTCCACGTAAGCTCAATATGCTGCCAATAATCTTATTAAGGGAGGGACACCGAAACGCATGAATCGAATGTGTGAACACACCCATGCATAAGAAATGCTGCTTTTTCAATTTTACTCACAATATCAACAAATAATTTGTGTATTTTTGTCTACGTATAAATGAGCTAGCAATAAATCCTGTAAGTATGCATACATGGTTACTATAGTTAAGGTACGGTATAGTCGCAAATAGAAAAGTAAAACTGGGATGATGGTTATGTACAACAGCCTAGTATAAAGTATGTTCCTACTTATTACAATTGTAAAACGATAATAGTATCAATGTGGATGCATCCATTTTGTGAGTGTACAGACTTCGCAATTTTATTTATATCAATCTTTTTTCGACTTTCAGCATATTATTTTTTCGACTTATTAGTAACATTAATACTTAGTATACTCGCAGTCGGATTTTCTAAATATTTGATTCGTGTAATTTTCTCCACTATTACTTTTCTTGTACTGTGATAATAATAATAATAATAACAATGACAATATCTATTAGCATACTTTTTATGATAATAGGAGAGAGTGACTCAAATTTAAGACACTGTTTTTATATTTTTAACATGCTATATTCCACATTAGAGTAACTATCATTTTTATGTATGCGTGTATGGTCTGCAATGGCAATTCAATCACAATATATTATTACATGTTCAGTAGTTATAGGCTTCTCTAATCCAATACTTTGAATAGACCACCTGCTTCTTCTACTTTGATCCACCTTGTACGCTCTAAATACTTGGAAACGACTTTCGTACAAAGGTTTCTATGCAACACATAATATATTCTATCGATACTGAATATGTTTTGTCTATTCCTGTACGTACAAGCAACTTTAGCTGATAAAATTGTCCTTAATCAGCGTGCTTGATACTTGCTTGCCCCGTTATTTTGCCTTGATTTGAAAGTTTTACTTGAAAATCTCTATTATTGAAACTGAAAGTACCACAGACTTTGGACATATGTCTGTGTATACAGCTGACAACAGTATCCATGTCTTCCCATCTGTCTACATTCACATACATCCCCTCGTTTTTCAGCGTCTGCTTTATTTCGACTGTACAACCATACTTTAGTTGTAGAGAAAATATATATATAAACTAATTGTCCTGTATATAGACACAATGGACTTTGCTGAAACTGCTGGAAGTGGAAGCAGAAAAAAATAAGAGTGAGAGGATACAACACGTGTGTGTGTGTGTATGTGCATTTGCAATGTGTACCTTATCGCCAATAGCCTCATGTGTCTCAGAAACTTTAGGGAAATCGAAATAAACGTCGAGGTATTTTACAAACGAAATGAATAACAGATGCCTTCTGCATCCACTGGCAATGTGCATATATGTATGTAAGTGTGCTTTAGTTGATATTACCGCCGCTTTCCGTTTATGCGTGCGTCTTGTATGTATTTGGGTACATTGCCGGAAGATTGTAAGCAGGTTTCTTTGGATTGGCTTATTATTCAATCGTTGCCATACCTACGTTAAATGTGTGCACTTGGCAATGGAAAACAAAACCAAGCACTATTGTATCACAAAAACGATAGATTGAAATTTCGAATTCAGGTTCGGTAGGTGACTCCATTGAAGAATTGCATATAAGCAAATATGCAATAACTATCTATAGTTTAATTTTTAATCATTTATAGTAAGGAGAACGTTCTACATTTCTGTACATTGGCATTCCGTTCTTCCATGACACTGTAGCTTATATGTATTCCCGGGTATTTGCATTTGTCTTAAGGTCTAATTTTGAAACTGAAGTTTCCATGAAACTTTTCTCGTTGGATGAAGGAGTATAGAGGAGAAGACGAAGTTCATTCTCATACTGGAATGGGTAGAAGAATGCACATATACACACAACATACAGACGTACATACAAATAAAGTATTGAAATGTAACGATCTCCTTTCCATGCTCCGTTTTACCTGGCATTTCGTTCTAAGGAAAAGTCGACCAAGGTATAAAAGAAGGAGAAGGTCGTGCGTGTGTACTATATACTATTTAATATGTATACGTATACTTATTAAAACCTACTCGGTGTGTACACACAATTCACATAATCTAACCTGCGAAGGAGAGTATATTACGCTATAACGTGGGTAGTTAAGCATTTTGACATTGGCTTTACTCCGAACCATTATTTGTCATTGCCACGGATTGAAATCCTACTGCGCTCGAGCAAAATATGTAATATCCCCCATCCGTCTGAAGCCGGCGAATGTGTATATGTATGTAGGCAGAACAGGTAAGCTGCACTGCAATATCTTTAGACATACGTTTATACAAACAAACCCGTATACTTTAGACTTGGATGTACGATGTATCATGGATGATGTATGTATGCATACGCATGTTATATAACATGTATATCTCATGCTGAATGTTTGTGGCTTTTACCAGAAAAGTAATATGTAGAACGATAATGCTCATAGCTATATATCTTTATCCTTCATATTGAGCCTGTGTATTAGTATTAAAATGGGATAGAATATATACATGCAATAACCTGTCGCGATTTGTCCGCTTAATTTCGAATCCAGGGTCTCTCGAGCTAAAATTTTCCTTCTCCCCATTTCCTAAAAATTTAATGTCAAGAAGTAAAAAAATTCTTTTCAACTGTGCCAAGGGGCCAAAATGCTGACTAATTTTACTTCATTTTCCTGAAATTTTCAAGCAATATTTTGCAATTAAAAAGGAAAAAGTTTTATTCCAAAACGTCCTGACTCTGAAACAACCTGACAAGTCGCGGCAGGCTAGAGTACATGTATACGTAAATATACCTACGTTGGTACATCTATCCCTTTACTGTCTTTTTTGGGGATCGACGAGAAATCAATAATAACTTTATGAGACATTTGTGTCTCTCTAGAAGCCCACCACAAGGTTCATTCAGAAATAATTGCATTTTCCTTTGCCCTGCTTTCTCTCTAAACTCAAGCAAGCAGGCCAGCAAGTAAGGACTGTACTTGCCAGTCAGTCAGTCAGCGAGTCAACCAACCACCCAAGATAAAATTTCACTACAAAGCTTATACTTTTTCCCAATGCCTAAATAATAGCTCGGGCTACGGACACCGCACACCGTTCTATTCTACTCTTTTGTGTATGTGTATAATATGCATATGTCTGCATATATGATATTAAATGAATGTATACAACATATACTTATGTAGGGTTGTTGTAGCTGTTGTTTTAGCTTCATTTTATTGAAACAAACAAACTTCTTCCGTCCTTGTCGGAAACAGCAAAAGTTTCTCGTAGTTCACAGCAGTCGATGGTACTTATAAATGAAGTATTTCTCCTTTAATCTCCGAATTCTTCATCAACTTTATTCGGTGACCAAGTATTCTGTATGCTGGAACCGTATAATTCTACTTTTTTTACTACTTTTATATGCTACACGGTGAGCGTGTATATATTTGTAAATGTAACAGCTCGTTTGGATAACAAGCTTTCCGGGGGTTGTCTGCCTATCCGCCTATATGTGTGTCTGTGGTTTAATATTATTTAAATATCCACCTCACCTTCTACAATTAAATATGTTATTGGCCATTGCAACATAAAAGTAATAATTATTTCCATACTTTCACTAGGCTATAAAAACTGCGTGTACGTTTTGTAGGAGGTATATTTACGGTATGGCGATTAAAGATTGTCTATAAGTAATTATAGTTAGATGTAAAATGTAGAACACGCTTATGACTTTGAACTTTACATGTAATTCCCATTACGAGTGTATAAATAACTACTGTTGTCTGTTGTCCATGCGTACGGGCACAATCTAATGTAAAACATATAAATGTAAAATGTAATGTAAATATAGTCCTACATCTGCCATTTAAACATGAACATACAAATGCATACATTCCCTAAATTTTCCACCATAAATACTTGAATTCAATCCAAAAACCAGCCGTCACTCAATCAGCTAGCCCGTCTGTGAATCCTGACGGTAAATATAAAGCTTTTAGTGCGAGAACAAAAAAAAATTTCGTTCTTACTCTAGTCCCAACTCTCTCTTTCTCTCTATCTCTCACCCGAGTTCCTCTATCTCTGAGGTTTTGGCTTTCAATTAAAACGAAAGACGGATGTAAAAAGGGAAGCGAGAGTCCTTAATGTACTCCCCTTTTGGAATTTCTGATTATGATATGAGTAATCATGCCGTATAATGTTGAGCATGGACAGCCCTACAGCCAACAACACGAACGTGGTAGAATATAGTATGTACGTATGTACATTATACAATCTACATGTATCTGACAAGTGAGCAGACGTGGAAGCAGGCATAGAAAGAGCTGGCCTCATTTTTACGTTGCCTAGACACAAAAGGCAAAATGATGAACATTTTCCCTTTTACTAACTTCTAACTTCTTTGTGCCTTGTAGTCTCATTGAATACTGTGATGAAGTAACTAATAAATGGAGTAGCGGTAGAAGCAACCACGCTCAGAAAAGAAAGAACAAAGCAAACCTACAGTTTGGGAATCAAGTCAGCTTTAATCTGATAAAGTGATGGCATTTAGTAATATGACTCTTGGATTCTCAGTGCACTGACTGTAGTTATTCTACAATCTACAATACACGTAATGGAGATTACTGGGCTGGACGAGTATTATGCAGGGCCTGTAAAAAGCAAACAGTTTTCATTATTTTGTATTCGTAAACTTAGCAGGATATTAGTGTAGTTCTATGCTTAAAGGGTGCAGACTTGTTTTTCTATAAAGCCATGCTGCGCTACAAAGCCAGTTATTATAAATGATCGTTTGTTTTAATCATCAAGCTGTAATACTTGTACTTGTACGAGATATTTTCCTTGAAATTTTGAATTTTCTATTAAAAAGGATTTTAAGCATAGTTTCAGAAGTTTACTCTATAAATTTTTGCACAGTAGGTTTAACATTATCTATTAACAGTAGCAAAATAATGTAATTGAAAATTTTAAAAATTGAAAAAATTGATTTGTTGAAGCTGATTCTCTTTGGTATAAATGCACTGCATTGCACATACTGCCAATACGTTCAAATTTTATGCTACACGCAAAGTTCATTGAAGTTCGCAGATTATGTATAGCAATTTTTCCGTTTTGTTCAATGGAAAACGGTTCTTTTAAATGACAACCAAGATTGTCCATAAAGTAGGAATATTCTAATGAAGGAAGTAATAAAACATAAAGATAATAATGCATCATTATTTGATTTTTCTTGGGTAAGTAAAGTAACTGTATACCAGTAGCCGTATAAGTTTGCAGCGTAATCAAACGTTGTGACGAATTTAGAATTCTTGAGTTTAGAATGTATACACATTATGAATGTATGTATACGACATGCGACCTTCTTGCTTCACATTCCAATTTACATTCCACTTGTGTGCGTTCCTCGCTATATGTACCTAAATACTCTGCTTTTCTCCGTTATTTATTATTAAATTCCTTCATAGCAAAGTCCCTCGTTTTGACACAATTTAAATACACATACTTACGTGAGGATGGCTATGTATGAGCAATATGAATGGAAATAAAAATTCAGACAAGGTATATAAATCTTTTGTGATAATTTTCATTCTGATGCTCGGACTCAGACAGAGGAAAATGAGCCAAACGAGGAAAAAGACCGAAAGGCTACGTGCATCAGAATCAGTACTTTGTAATACAGTACATTATGATGTACAGCGGCAGAAAATAGAAACAGGGCGAGCGAAACTTGATAAAGTGTTACAGAGGCTCGAGAAGAGTTCGACATCCGAGTTGAAGTCTAAGAAAATAAAGACTTTGTAAAAGTGTAAAAAAGTTACGAAACAAGCAGGAAAGAGAAAGTAGTATGAGAAAGCGACAGAGATACATAGTTTATGAGGAACTTTGTTGCTAGATGATGAAATCGAGTTGAACACACGAGGCAATGGGTGAGAGAGTGAATGTGGATGATGTGTGGGAACTATATATGCTGTTACATTATGACAAAAATTTATCGCGGAGACCTAGAGTGAGAGATAGATAGAGAGAGAGAGAGAGAGAGAGTAAGAGTACCAAGCAACGAAAAAGTCAGCGGAGGAAGCGTAGAACAAGGATAGGAAGAAGTCGATTTGAGAGAGACGATGAGATGTATCTATACATACTATACAATTTTTATACAGCTAAGAGGTGTAGCGAAGGCCGTAAAAACACACATGATAAGACACATTAGCACACTTTTACATTTTACACACACAACTTCTATATTATTGTAGTAGTTTATCGGTCTGTAGCGGTAGGTATGTTTATATGCACGCTGTATATTTCAGAGCCGATTCTCCGCTTTATTCAATTAGAGCTATGTGGGAGGCTATATCTACACGTATATGCGTAATTTTGCATCGAAAGAAAATAGCTTTAGGTTAAAAAAATTGTGTTGTGAATATAATAATACAGAAAAGTTTAGTACAGTGTCTGTCTCGGGTATAGCTTTTTTCTCTCGTTACTTACAAACAAGCGCCCAATAAAAGTACAACGACTGTATGACGGTGTTATGTAATATGATGTGTATTTTCGTCGTGCTTTTTCTATATTTGGAACTTTTGGCGAAGGAAAAGTGGAATTTCATTACGCCTTCTTATTCCAACAGCCACATTGCTAGATACGTACTAGATAGATATGACCTCCGTTGTAAATAGGTGTATCAATGACTCTAGGTGTTCTTATATTTATGCATTAAAGAGACCTGCTTTTATAAAAAGCTGTTACATATTTCTTTCATATGAATATTTCTTATTGAAAATTGAATTGTGTACGGTAATATTTTATTGATGTCTGGAAAGTAATGTTGCAAAAAGCTCTGCAGTTTGTGTTTACTTTTTTTCACTGCAAAGATCTACAGGTTTTTTGTATGCAAAACATTTCTTTGGACTTATGAGCAGTGTAGTATTCTGACGCAGCGCAGAATCTATTTTAGACAGCTAATTTTTAGGAAATGTTTGAGAGGTATGCATCATTCAGGGGTACCACTAAATTCTGGGGATGAGATCAGTTCTGTTTGTGGTCCTTTTATGCATTCTAGTTTGTAAAAATCTTAAAAACACCAGCTATAGGGTAAAGTGCCAATAATATTTGATATTTTGAATTTTGGTTTATCTAAACAAAATTTCTTGTACATATTTTTAGTTTCCAAGTAGGTTTTCCACTAAGTGTAGTCATAGTAATGGTCAACCATGCTCAATGCTAAGAGGAACATGTATTTAAAGGGAGGCTCATTTAAGTTTCAAGATCGCTCATGTTTACAACTCGATTCGTTATCGATTTTCTTTACTTTAAAATTGCTACGAGTAGCATGAAATTTGACGTTGAACATTATTCCGGCTTGTAGTAGTACTGAGCTTTACATTTATTTCACCTGAGGATGGATATATGAAAGCGTAACTACACATCTTTATTCGAAATTTATTGAATGGCAGTTTTCCTGTTGTCCTCTTGGACTTTGGAATATGGGGATGGATATATCTTTTTCTGATTCATTTTTGCTTTTACTGCAATGGTTTATATGTAGAGATAAAAGATTGGCGGATGAATATAGGATCCTGGCTGACTAGATAACCTAAGTCAATACTAATTTTCTTCCATTGCAACGCATCCACATTGAGCAGTTAGTCGACTGCATTAAAAGGAAAAAAGCCATAATCGTAATCATTATTGCAGTAAATTGTAACATTACAGCTACTATACTTTTTTGAACAAGGGTAAATGATGTACACCTACTGTGTGCTCTTTAGGTTTTTCTGTGACAATGGTGAGCTCAAGGCTGCCTTCAATTTTCATCATGCTTACTGCTTACGACTGTTCGATTGTTTGATGGCTGCAAAATACACGAAACAAATACGGCTACTGTATAGTGAAGAAACAAGAGAGAAAGTCAATTAGGGAGGTCGGAGATTACAGGCAGCTAAAAGACTTCTATGATTCAGGTATTTACTCAAGTATACACACACAGAGACACATTATATATTTTGTTCTCATGCACACAAGTGAGAGCGAGGAAGAGTTAAAGCCAAAAAAGCTTCTTCCCGCTATTTCCTCCTGCTCTCTGAATCCTTTTCTCCTGTATATTTTATGTTGAAACAAACTACGTAATTTAATTCAGAGGATGCTTACTTTTCTATTGTAAAATACGACTAGCTTTTCCTTCTTTTGTTTGTCCTTTCAACTTTTGTTCCAATTGTCTCTATACATCAGTCTCTTGGTGAATACATTCTTACTTCTACACTATATTATATATTATACAAGTTCTTAATTTCTTATGCTGATTCTACACATTGTATGTGGATTGAATTCAGGCGATAAGTAACTATAGTTTTTGATGCTCCTATAATTGCAAACTTCATTAAATTTTGAAAACCCTGTCTGCGATACAAGCGTATTTAGGCATTGTATTTCTAAAGGGGAAAATATTTTTATCAATGTCATGCCTTCTGATAATATACGACTATTATATGTTTGCTTGTTTCTTAGTCGAATTTCGCATGCGAAAGCAAGTTTCGTTTGTTGTGATCTATTTGCTTATTACAAGTCTGAAAGTATAAACCAGTAGTATTGTGCACTTTATGAGTGGAATAAACAATGGGAAAATATAAGGAAGTAAATAGGATGGATGGACGTTGAGGGTTTTTCTATTATCAGAAGGCTGGAATAATATGCAAAATAGATAAACATATTTACTGTAGAATAATTCAATGTAGATAAATTGCACATTGTTGACAATGCTTGCAAAAAAACTGGCAGTTATAATCCAAAACTCCAACCACCCTGGGATACTTTTGTTTTTTGTTCCTCCGTCAACAGCATCAACTAAATGTTGTAGATTAAATACATGTCATTTTGCATATTATGTACCTGTGTAATATATATTGTTAGTGTGCGTTCTATATTATAGGTATTGTTCTCGCATGTTCCCCTTCATGTCTGTGTGTAAATACATTCGAAAAAGGGCAAGTTTCTAGTTCATATTCTTTTGTATCGCTGTACGCTGTGTACATATGTACATTGTACATGTAGTACATGGAAAAAACATGCACAATGCTTAGTGAATAACTGTTGTCAGTACTCGTATATATTCGTCCTAAACTAAAGTATAAGAGCTCTTAGTACTGCCACTACAACATCAAAATCGATTCTCGATTCCGATACCAAAGAAAGAAATTAGAGAGGAGAATGGACAGACGAGGGACAGTTCGTCGTCAGGAGTAGTCAGTATTCCTCCTTCGTACTTATGAATATGGTAAAAGACACACACAAACACATACAAAAGTAGATAAATACACTACACTTAAATTCACATTCGACATTCTCGATTCTTTCTCCCTGCCATCATTGCGACACACGGAGAGAAAAAAACGTACATACACTAGAGTAAGAACTCAAGCACATACTACAAACACATGAAAGTATAGATAGATACATGGGCAGACAAGACAAGGCAAGACATGGAATGGAGTGGAGTGGCAAGCAAGGCAATGCACTGAAACATGGGAGAAGAGACAAGGCAAGGCTTTTCCCTTCATTCGTTTTATCAAGAGGATAGAACACGTAGACAACCAACCAGGCAGGCAGGCAGCAAGCAACCAATCCAATTCTAGCCAATCCAGTACATCAATAGATACCAAAAAACTCTTGCCTTGTCAATCAACTCGAACGAATTTTATGTACGATATGAGAATGGAAAGAAAGAAAGAAAGAAAGAGGCAGAGTCGGAGAAAACGCAGAGTACATAGAAAAGGAGAAAGAATGGAAAATAGAAAGGCTCAAGCTCACGTTTCTGTTTTCTCTTTCTCCATCTCGAATTTAACGAGTCTCTCTATTACTTTCTCCACATACGTATCCACCATATTCCATATTTCACATCATTCATGTTTCCTACTTGTTTGACGTGTGGAATAGTTGTGTATGGATACAGTTTTCTAATACAAGTTGTAACACCGGGGCCTCACATATGTCTATTTTTGTATGTATGTATTTGTGTGTGCTACATTGTGGGCATTATTATTATTATGCAAGCGATTTCACAATTTACATGTTAGATGTGAATATCCACATGTGTGTATATGCACATGATCAATGTCAAGCCGAATAATGCAATAGGCGTACTTGAAAATTAACCTGGTATATATTTTTGATATCCTCATCTTGTTTCCACCGTAATTCCAAGAAACTTCACTATTTGACCCCCATGGTGAAAAAAGAAGGAAGTGTAAGCGGATTATTGTCAAAACATAATCACAATCACGCTTATACATGCATAATATGCTACCGTAGTTTTTAGGCCTACCATTTTGCCCTGACACTGAGATGCCCTAAGGTCACATGGAGGTCAGAGTAGCAGAGCTGCTTGAAAGTAAGCACATAAGGTACAAGCAAACATCCAGGGAAAGAGGAATTTATATTTCGAAGGTAGCTGCCTTTAACCGAAATCGGCATAATTACTCACAGTGTACATATTGAATTTGAAAAAAAAACTGATTCACAAAAGAAACAAGGAATCCCATCGCTCTTAAGAATTTAAGCCAAAATAAGGTATCTGCTGACCTTAACGTTTAGCTCAACATTAATCAATTATACACTATACACATCTATACACAAACATATGTATGTAAGTACTCTGGTAGTACCAGACTGGTACTAAACTTCCTACTCCAATTTCGTGGGAAAAACATAAAAACAAAGAAAGATTATGAAGGTTGTACTACTTTATGTACTGTGCGCGTATGTATGTATTATGTATGTTTGTGATACGTTTATATGTGTAGAGACAATACGCAAGTATCTGGAAAAGTGTCACTGAACGATCTTCGACAGTACAATGTCATGGAATACCTACATATTTTTACTCGAGTAGACAATGGCATATAAAATCAGCTTACAAACACAACTATAGGAAACTATTGAAAAATATTTATAATTATATGGGCAAAAAGCGTTGTCTAAGTTAGAAGTTTTATGAAATTGTGTATGCCAAGTTAAAAAATGATTTTGGGCTTTTTAAATAATTTTAAATATTTTCAGCTTTTATCCTTCTTGTGAGATTGAAAACAAGTAGTTTTGCGGTCCTCTTGTTTAATGTCATGAATAATTTTACTGATTTATGACATTGTAATGTAGAATTACAACACTGGGAGCAGGGACTTGCAATTTTGACCGCTTTTCTCTAGGGTTTTGAGCTCACAAGCTTACATACTGAGGGTAAGTAGTAATGATGGGAAAGTAAAATATGCTCCATTTTTGGAGTAGAATAAACCAGTTCTTATTGCAGATAGTTTAGGGATGGACGATAAAAAGATAATAGACTTTCATAATGCAGACGTGTGTTCATTTGATGGATAAAATACCCAAGAACCTGGGTTAATCTCTATCCCTACTCCATTTTCCATAACAGAACGAAAAGGAAGAGCTCTAGTATGTATGCAAACTTCTCGATCGTGGATGTACTAGCCCCTTGAGTAATAATTCATAGTATACAGCTATGTAGGAGCATGCACAGCTCGTGTGTATCTAGTATCTACAAATCCTTGAACGACAAGATTGAAGGAAAGTCAGCTCAGACGGAGAGAGAAATTGAGTGTTTCTCCAAAGATTTCCTGTGCATTTGGATGCGGAAAACGATAAATCGAAATAATGTATGAATATAAGGCATCAAGTATATATGAAATGGTCACGGTGTTCCAGTGCTCCAAGTTCAAGTAGGTCGATCCCATTTCCTTTTACCGCACACATAATGTCAATGTAAAGGGACGGCTATATGCTATATGTATGTACACAGGTATCCTCTGCCTATGATAATGTGATAATCTGGCTAGCTGCAGTATTCCCTAAAGGTTAAGACAATTACGTCGATCCTTCCACGATCTCCACCAAGTATTTCAAACGGCCTTTTAGTATTTGGATATTGCTGAATACCTACTGTTTGTAGTGAATTGGAATGTCAATAGATAGACAAAGACGTGTGTATGAGTCTACATACGGTATTTATATCATATGACTCGACTCACCGACAAACCAATCCGATTATGTACTTCAATATCATATGTCTTTGTAGGAAGAAGAGAAAAGAACTTTTCACTTTTATTCTGCCTCTGTTTAAACTCCATTCTTTTGATATTACTCCATAAAAACAAATATCTATGCCGCCTTCCTTAATTTTATTGGGATTTACCTCCGAATACCCACAAAAACAGGAAATGGTACATTCCGTGTCAAGTTCAATCCCCATGTTTTTACCACCCATTTTTTCTACACAATAATAATAATAATACCTCACATGGTATATCGTTTGAAAATTATTAACATCAAACCAAATAGCGTCTCTGAAATTAGTTTAAAGTCATAGATTCCTGAACCTCGTTTCTGTCATTGTTCGTGACAACTTACAATTAGCTGTATTGACCTTCTCCCTTTCCAGGGCTACTCTTGCATGTTCGTTTCACAAAGGTCAAACTAGTTAAACCTCAGGAAGATGCAAGCATAAATTATACTAAGCACACAGTCAAATACTGTTGGACGTTTTTGAACTTGAATTTTATAAATAAATACAGTGTTTTTACTCATATGCATTAGGGTGATGCAACCCTCCCAAACGATGAAATTCATATCTTGCAGAACAAAATAAGAAACTAGCACTCAA
>JAQIVE010004662.1:0-14190 GCA_034698285.1 Sminthurinus bimaculatus | reverse complement strand
TAAAAATTTGAGGGTTGCGGTTTTGGCTATTTCCATAGAGTACCAAGTAAAGTAAATGGCGCGCTAGCCGAATAGCCGAAGCCGCAACCCTCAAATTTTTATGGAACGGTACATATATGTATTGAACAAACCTATTTGTCTTTAGCAGTTTCACCCTACGGATGCCAGTCAATATTTTATCTGGTACAACGGCCATCAAATTAAATCTTATATCATGATAAGGCTCACCACCCGTTGCAATTCCTAATCTTTCAGTAATAACACGACGAAATTGTTCTGTCCACTCTTCCTTTTCATCCCAAGGACCTAAACAAATTGTTGACATATTTATATTCTAAGTATGCATGATTTAAATGAACAAAATTTAAAACAAAAATTGTTCCCTACTTTGCGTGTACACACATTATTGTACATTGTACACATAAAAGTAATATGTAATATTAATCCTGTACTAAACTTACCGTGATCTATAGGATATGGTTTTAACCCATCTAGTTCAAAAAGATGATTATTTATGGGTACATAGCTAACGAAATGAAATGCTTCTCCTGTAAATCGTCCTGTAGTTAAACCAGGGGTCTTATTTTCATTCTTCGGCTTTGCAGCTGCCGGTGTGGCATGGGAGTTATGAGCTTTGGCCAGTTCCGGAGTGTTACCTATCGCCCATCCCTATGCATAGATAATGTATCATAGTTTAGAAGTCAACAATACAAAGTCTTTTTAAACTTATTTGCTAAAGTGATTGATACATAGGTACATGGGTGTATAATGTACGTGGACGCTAGAAGTAGAATGAATGATCATATTTAAAATGTGTTGCAATGTAACTGACCTTATTTTCCGGGTTCATTCCCGTTGTGTACTGTTTAAGGCGAGATAAAGTAGTGCCAAGTGCAAGTGTCTGACACTTTGACTGGTTCAGTAATACGGAGACAAGTGCGTGTGTGGCACAAGAATTGGGGACCATTTGCTGGGCGAAAAATATCGAGTTGACAATATTTTCATCTCGTACAAAGGAGTCGGTATCTTCAATAATTTTTCTCCTAGACCTTCTCTCTTCCATCCATCGGAACAAGAATATAAAACCATACACGGAGCCCTCCATGGGCTTTTGTAAATCATATATTTCTTCTACTTGCGCTCCCTCAACACCAAAGTCTTCAAGAAGTAGTGTAAAGAGCCCTGAACAAAAAAAAACATAGGACACAATTACATAGGATCAGAAAAATACACGGTGTAGTAATAAATGCTTGAAGTAAAATTCAAAGACTACAAAAATACATAGGATGTAAATTGTAAATACACATAAGAAATAAGAATGAACGTGGATCCCTTTCGAACCTGGGTCACTCTCCAACTCCAGCCAACCTTCCGTGAGATTCTTGATGTCAGTAGGCATCTTTCCTTAGTAACTCAGTAGCCTTAATTAAGCATTAATAAAATTGAGCAATATTCAGCCCCAATTGTTATAAAAGTGGATCCTTCAAGTTTCACAGTACACTACAAAATACACAACACACTGCATGGAATTAACTCTGTACTATGTATGTGTGTTTCACACTATGAAATTCACAATTTTATCCGCTATAGCATCATTGATTAAGATGAATAGACTTAATTCCTGATTTGCACATTTATACGGCATTACTAAATTGCTGTTTAAAGATTTAAAATGATTTACAACAAAAACAAACCACACACACTTTCATGTTACAATTTACAATCTGTAACTTTTGGAACACGGTGCATAAATAGCTATACGGGGTCAAACTTCCAACAGTACAGAACAAATGCCTTCAACTGTAATATTCTAAGATCCAAAGATCTAACGTCTAACGTCGTTAGACTGAAGATGTTTTTAGTTTTTTAGTTTTCAACTTTTCACTTTTCAAAATCTGAAAAATTTTGCGAGCTTTCGAGAATTGCGCTCAAAGTTCCTTGGCTCAATAATAAAGGGCAACCTGAGATGACGATACATACCTAGTAAAAGTACTGAAAACCAGAGTATTTCTATCACCCTGGAGTTTCATGAAAATTTGATGACGCTTGACAAGATTTTTCGAAGAGGTTTCCATGGCCATTTATAAGACTCATCAAAGTTTGATCAAAGCAAATATATGTCACTGTTGAGTTGACCAAAAAGGTGTCAAAGTCTCATGAGATTTTTTGACTATAGATTTCGTCTTTCTTTCTATGGAATATATATTATCCTGAAATCATTCTGCACATTCATTAAAAATATAAGATAACTGTAGTTTAACCTATTGCGGTACTCGTATTTTATCAAGCATAATTTTACTCTGGGTCTTCTGTATGCACACTGTACACATAAACATACATCTTATCTTAAGTTAGAGCTTTTATCTATGTATAATATAAGCTGAGATATGTCGAGAAGTTGACCCATGTGACAGGCGATATACTGACTGTATGTATTTAGATAATAGATGTTATAATATTATGATGTGTTTAAATATTAAGTACATGAGCAGATCGTAGTTTAGTTTTCAAAACTTATCACAAACCTATACATATACACATACCTACTTATGTGGGTCACTTTGGAACTGATATTTCATGAAGTATGTTCATATTTGTATTCCTCCCTCATTCGTTCACATTAAACTGCAATAGATTTTGTAATGAAGCATGAAGCCATAATATATTATTTGTGTGTATCTAAATATTGTAGTAAAGTTAACTAGACATAATGTATTTATTTTCTAAATATTTGAATTTAGTTTAAACTATAGATACTCATACATACTGCCAGGTCAAAGACCAAAGGCAACAAACAAAATGAACGTATTTCAAAAATCCTTTCGAAACTTGAGTTTTCCAATCTTCAATAGTGTGACAAACTTTTCCAGGGCAAATAAGCAAAAAGGTCACCTCATCAGCAGAATTCTTTTTTCTTCTCATTCCCAGAGTAGGTAAATAATTTCTTTTCTATTGCCGTGTAACTCTATTCTGTATTCTCTCTGGTAAGCTAGGGAAAGGATTTACAAACAAGCTTTCCAGCCTTGTTCCGTAGCCTCTGGTTTGCTGCTCGCTTGACATTTGACAATTTAAATTTATTTTACAGATGACTTGTGTCAAATAAATGCAAATGGGAAAAAATTGCTGGCATCACCCGTCTGGTTACGTCATCACTGCAGGTACTTTTTGTACTTTACTTGTTATTACACATACTTATGTATATTATTGTAAATATTTGTATCATATGCAAAAGTCTGGATTTCTATTGTTCTAGATGTGACAAGTGCTATAATCCTCTAACTCATCAACGAGTGCAAATTCCATCTGCATTGAAAGACGTTTCCCAAATTATTAGCCTACAAAAAATCAAGAGTGGTGATGAAAAATTACAAATAACATGGAATGACGGTCACATCTCTGAATTTAGCCCATATTGGCTGGAGAAAGCACTAACAGAACTTTCCAATGCTAAGCCAGCTTTACAAAATGACCACCATCCTGACTCCACTGCCACGGATAATATAGATGATCCATTAAGTTTGGGGATTAAATATAGTGATTTTATAAATGGAGACAATGAAGGTACTAATAAAAATACTAATGCCGGGCTGATTCAATTACTCTCCAACATCCGACAATACGGGTACGGACTTGTGATTGAGGCCCCCGCTGACGTACAGTCCACAAAAGAAGTTATCCTTAAGGTCTCTCACCCACAAACTACAATTTTTGGTGACTTTTACGAATTTTCGTCGGATTTGACCCATGCCGATACTGCCTATACTTCTGACTATGTTCATCTCCACACTGATACAACTTACTTTTCTGAACCTATAGGGTAAGTTTGTAGTTTGTACATACATGGAAGTTGTTGTTGTTACACATGCTCATCATTAATTCACAAGCCTATACACACTACAGACAAAAGACCTCAATCAGTAATTCCAACGTTGGGTACATTAAGTAGAGGTGTATTATAGCAAAAAAATTGTTTTGTTTCGTAGCTTGCAAGTTTTTCATTGTCTACTTCACAAGGGGACAGGCGGGTTAAACTCGATAGTGGATGGCTTCAAAATATCTCGAGAAATAAAGGAAGAGCGGCCGGAAATATACGATATCCTGACAAATTCAGTTGTTCCTTGGCAGTATGTTGATCCAAACAAGCATCACTTTTATAGCACTTCCCCCATTTTGAGGCACGATCCATTGACTCGGGAACTGGAATGCTTTCGGTTAGAACATGATAGCTTATAATTAGCTGAAATATATTATCATAGATAAGGTTTTTAGAGATGTGCCGATTTGAGATTCGCCTTAGCTACCTAACTGGAGCTAAAAGAATTTCTTAGGTAAGTAAAAGTAACTGAGGTAACGAAGAGACTCAAAAACCTTAGTTTTATCTAAAATAATTCTTAGATCACTACCTCAAGCTAAACGCTAAAGTAACTACTACAGGTTTGCACCGCTAATGGTGAATGGAATACGCAAAATAATGAATACTTCACTCTGCTATATGCTAGTATCTAATTCACATACTATGTATCAGTATCACACTTAATTAATGTACTTAATAATAATTAGAAATATAATTTTAATTCAAACTTTGTATGCTATAGATACAATCCACATGACATGGCTGTGTTGGATACAATTCCAGTTGAGGAATTACCTCGATTCTACGAGAGTCTTGTCTATTTGTCCAAGAAGATTGAAGAGAATCCCATTTGGCTGAAACTCAATCCTGGAACGATTCTTTTCCTGGATAATTGGAGAATGCTTCATGGTCGCAATGAATTTACGGGTCAACGAAATATGACGGGAGCATACATAAGTCGATCAGACTATCTTTCTCAATGCAGAGTCTTGCTATCCAAATGAAGTATATTATGTAGCAATATTTTTTATTTCCGTACTTAATTTGATATTTTTTGATAATTAAGGAAGTTGACATTTAAATACTTGTCATATTTGATAAATTGTAAACAGCGATGAGGATAAAATAATAAAAAAACTGAAAAAAGATCTCAACTTTACTTTTTTTATCATCTTGCCTATACATTATTTAAATGCACGGAAACAAAAGGGGAAACTTAAAATCTTGTTTGGAAAGTTTCCTTGTGAAACATATCATAGAAGAGGAAAGTCATCGTACTAATGTTACATTTTTCAAAAAAGTCATTCGTCATTCATAAATTCACATTGAAATTCATTGTAAGTACATATTATCCGACCGAATTCCAAATCATCCAAATGATTTTGATTTTGACTGTCGTTAGTCAAAAATATTACAATTAAAACATAATTCGGTAACTACGCTTGAGTAGTTAAACATTTTTATAGTAGCAAAAGGGTCAAGTATTAATCAATCGTTCATCTTTAATCTTGCAAAATACTATAGGTTTACTTATACGTGAAATCAAACAATCAAGCTTTTTTCAATTTTTACTAAATATCCCTTGAATTTGGAATCGACGTCTGTGGTCTACTATTAAAAGTTAATCAAAATTGTAAGAGCTATATTTACAAAATTCATATTTAAAGGAGCAAGAAAAGAAATTTCTTAATTCACAATGGTTCTTGAAAGTACTATGATTTGGTAAGTGTAGTGATTTAATCATTTTTACGTAACCTTAATTTGGCAAACAATAATTCACTTTAATGCTTTAATGTCACACTAAATTAGTACAGATACAAAAGCATTAATTATTATTCACGATAATGTTTCTTGCTTAACATACTTTATTTCGTGTAAACTATTGAAAAACTTATATCAAGGCATCCGAAAAGATAAATTAATTATTTTATTTTTAATTGATTGACAGTGTGGATGACAGCGATTTCATGAGAAATGGGGATTTCGTACCAACAAGAATGGCTGCAATGCAAGATGCAGTTAATATTGTGTCCATGCAAAAGACGCGTTCGAACCCTGAAAATAATGTCGGACTTTTGACACTCGCAAGGCAATCAATAATAGAATAACATATTTTAAAGAACTATATGTTTACATTTTTTATTTTTTGTAATATTTTTCAGTCCAAACAAGTAACATTTTATGATGAAGATATTTACCTACAGCCTAATGTATAAGTTATAAAACTGTGTCTGTTTGTTTTTATCTTTCATTTTTGGATACAGTTCCGAAGTTTTGACGACTTTAACTACCGACCCAGGTAAACTCATGTCCAAAATGCTCGCTATACAACCCAGTGGTGAGCTTAAACTCATATCGGGACTGAGAGTAGCTCATTTAGCTTTAAAACATCGACAGGTGAGCTAATTTTGAATTTAATAAAAAACATAACATATTATGTATTATGTATTACCATTTTGACAGAATAAAGAGATTTGATTAAAAGGTTGTACACACAATTTAATTATTTAATTTAATGATATTCAAACAGGGAAAGAATCATAAAATGCGCATCGTCGTTTTTATCGGAAGTCCTTTGGAAGATATTGAGGAGAGTGACCTTGTTCGTTTGGCTAAGCGTTTAAAGAAGGAGAAAGTGAATGTGGATGTAGTAGCTTTTGGTGATGAACTTGTGAAGAGCCAAACTCTTTTAAATAATTTTGTGGATACTTTAAATGGACGAGATGGAACAGGAAGTCATTTGATTGTTGTTCCTCCTGGCCCATCACTTACCGAGGCTGTGGTCAATTCGCCAATAGTTCAAAGTGAGGATGGAGCTCCAATTGGAGGAATGGGCGGTGGTGGATTTGACTTTGGAATCGATCCCAATGACGATCCTGAATTAGCTCTCGCTCTAAGAGTGTCTATGGAGGAACAGCGGGCTCGTCAAGAAGCTGAAGCTCGGGCACAACAGGTCGATAACGCCAATGAAGGCCGTAAGTTTCCAATAGTAAATATTTTGTCTTTACTTAGGAACTATTAATTTATTGTTGTACGTATTGTTTATCACATGAATAATCTTGATTTATTTCACCATATCCTGCATACATAATATGTATACTTTTTTTCTTTTTGCACAGCATCTAATGAAGAACAAATGTTGGAAACGGCTCTTCGGATGTCAATGGATGCTGGTGGTGTTAGTGGTGGTGGTAGTCAAGGTGCTCGAGCCGCTCCAGAAGCTGCGCATGAAGCTCCAGATTTTGCTGCTATGTCGGAAGAGGAACAAATTGCATATGCTATGCAAATGTCAATTCAAGATAGTGGAGGTATGCATTATTTATTTACATTTCAAAGCCGGATACGAATGTGTTTCATGATTTTTTTTGAAGCTTTAGAACTTTCCTATAGCATTCATAATCTAAATATGAAATATGTATCGTAGTTTTAATGCTATTGAAAGGTACTAATGAATATCCTTTGTTGTTTCTTGTTAATATGAAAAAACAAAACAGTGCCTAGTGAACCAGGTCTAGCACCGCCCGATAGTCTTGAAGTAAAACAAGAGCCAGTGGAAGCCATGGACGTTGATACGGAGAGTGACAGCCCCTCGATTGAAGGAAAAGATCATCTCCAAGGACTCTTAGATGAATTGCCGGATGTCGGCATAAAGAAGGAAGCAGGAGCAACAGAAGGCGAATCTTCAGCTAAGGGTGCTTCATCTCCGAAAAAAGCTTCGTCAGATAAAGACTCAAAGAGGAAAGCTACTGATTCCAAAGGCTCTTCCAGTGGACCAGCTAAAAAGAAATAACTATAGGGAGAAAAATTTATTTATTATAATAATATGTTTATTGTAACTACCACAACTACTATAATATTATGATTATTATAATAATAATATTGCTACTACGGTGTTCTCGTCATCTCTTTTTTATACAAATGGAAAAGGAACTATGTATCAATTCAGTTTAAAGCCAACATTGAGAATATTCTGTTAAATATAGTAATCCCTATATTATATTTAATTATAATTTTAGATTACAGAGTTTCTTAGGGTTTGTAGAATCCACATTACTGACTCTACATACTTCAAGTGCTATAATGTGTGTACATAATGATGAAAATAATATCAAGCATTTGCACATATTAATTTAGTAGCAGTATCATGAAATTTAATAGTCATTACTTATCTAATTATACAGAAATTCTCACCTTTATCTCATAAGTCTTTATTATTAAACAATCAAAACATAATAATATATTGTCCGTTTATTTATGTATTCAAAATTCCATTGTTTTTGTTCATTATTGCTGCTCGAAGCATAGTAGACAGTTTAATGTTTCATCTTCCAATAATATGATGTATCGCTTATGGTATATACTTACTCACGCAAAGAGAGTGTGGTATAGTATCCGTGACTACGCTTGGATTTGGAACAATATTCTTCATTAATAAAAAAATTTAAAAGTATAAAAGTGGGCGTCAGCCCTTGTCTTTTTTCTCCATGTTTTAGAAATTTCCAGAGGGCTTCAAGGGTACTCTAAATTTTGATTTTGAAAAAATCTGACAACCTAGCTATCTTATCCGTAGTACCTTATACGTCAGAAGTCAAAATGAACTTGACCTCTTACGAGTGCGCGATTCGTCCCAAGAGAAAGTAAATTCGGGCTTTCTCTGATAGTCCTCCTCAAGGGTTGTACATTATAGAAGTTTTTATATAATGTAGATCATAGTGAAAACTTGTGCTTGGCTATACCCTACAATGCCATAAAAATTCAGGAGTTAAGCAGGTCGAACATATGCATACAGGCGACACATTGTATATCAGTTTTTTGTCCAGTAAGTATACTTTAATACCGCATTATTTGTGCAAATTGCAATTCATGATGAGTGATGAGTATAGTTGATTTATCATCTCGTTTTATATATTATTACTCTGTATTTACTTGTAGTTTCATTATGACTGCCTTTTACACAATATCTTTCTTTCCTTTCACCTTTCACTTGTTTTCCCATTTGCCCTACAGGCATCTCTTGCTTTTCCATGCAACCTGCAACTGCAATTTCCCAACTAATGAAAACAATACCGAAATATCTTAAAATTCGTTTGATGCTTATAATACCGAAATGTCGATGGAGTGTAATTACAAAACAAATAGCATAATTATTCTCATCAGGGCAAAAAAACAACAGAACATCATGATTTCATGATTGCGTGTATTATTTTCTATTTTCATCATCTGTCAAATTAAAAGTGTACTTAAAATGCACCAAGGCGGGAACTGTATGTACAATAACCGACAATACCACCTGTTGTATTGTATATATGTTGTATGTTGTACTTTCAATTTTTTACTCTGAGAACTGAGAGAGAAAAAGTCTAGTGACAAAGGTAATTAAGTATAATTAAAGACTGAATTGCTGTTTAAAACAAACTACTGGAAGTTTAAAGTTCATCCATAGTATTATTACAATATTTGTGTATTGATTCTTGATTGTGTTTTCCTCTGCAAAATGTGTGAATACGACGCTCGTGCTCTTGTAGCTTGTAGCTTGTAGTAAACTTTAAACTTTGTGAAATTTTGACGAATTAACAAACTGTATTATTGAATTGTGTACTTGTGTTCACATTAAACTTCGTGTCTACTATTTATTCTTGGAATAACTTTGGGTTAGGAAACAAAAACTAGGAAAGTTGTAGCTGGACAACAGACGAAATTGCAGTCACGACTGCATTCCTGTAAACGAAGAAAACCATTGTAGGCCACTCATTTATTTGGGACTTACTTAATATTTAATACTTCATGATATCAAATTTGTTTTAGCGTTGTACATGCAAACATCTATGTTCTATGTATAAGGAAATTTTGAATTTGTAACCAATTTAACTAGTTTATTGTCAAAATTTATGTTTAAACAGGTACCTTCAGGAAAATGCTAGGAGCAAATATGAGTACATCAAATCCTAACGTTTCTCACTTCAGTAAGGTCCTACCACTCTCTATAAGAAAAGAAGTTGTTGGAAATTTCAATGGCGGAGGAGATACCGGAGGTCAAAATACCATGGGATCATCATCAGTAGGAGGGGGAGGGGGAAGAGAACAGAGAGAATTCGTTCGTATAACAATAAATTTTCCTTCTCAGTCCTGTGGAACGATGAATCCTCATAAGGAAATCGCGCTTCGACTGACCAACGATGATAATCCATTATTTTACTACCATTTGAGAGTAACAGATGCGGAATTTCCACAATTACGACTCCAACAAGGCCTTCTAGTCGACTTTTATGGATTTCCCACTCAGTTGATAAGCTTACTTGAAAAATGCGATCTGAACTCAGCTACAAACTGTTCCTCCAACAACAATGACAGGGAGAGTGACGATCATGGAGTGATTAAAAGCTCTGCGTCTTTTGGAAGCGGACCCAAGTTTATTTTGGTCCTGAAAATAATGGGTGGAAATACAGGTACGTCATTAAAAAATGCATGTTGCAAGTCAGTGTAATGTTGCGTACAATGTATATGCTATATTATTTACCATTATATATAGTTAAAACTTCTAAGCATAAACGATATTTATTCATTTGGAAACGGTTTTTGTGTTTTTAGTTCTTGATATTGTTGAATCGAATCCCTTCAAATACCTCTGTCACTTATCTTTACAAGTTAATCCTGGTACAGATGCCGAAGTAAAAAATTATCTATGTGATGTAACTTCAACATTGAAGAAAGATTATCAACTTTTGTCTGAAAAGTACAATCATTTGTCATCCACTATGGAAGCAGAAATAACTCGCATCAAAGCAATGTTTGATAATAAATGTATAGAATTGAACCAATTACGAGAAGAAGTTCATACTCAAGCGACTTCCCTTTCTACTAAACATTTTCAAGAAATGAATCAAGAGAAGGAAAAACTTCTCAGGTTACAGTCAGAACTTGTAGCTAAATTTGATGCAGAAAGATCTGAAATTGATAAACGTCATAAAACGGTAAATATTTAAAAAAAATTTTATCAAATAATTTACTATAAAAAACAAAAAACTTGTGATACATATTTCATTACATCTTTGCAGCATCAAGCATTTGCAAATACAGTAGTTATAGTTGTTAGTTAATTGTTACTTTTTATTACTATGTATTATTCAATAGACGCTTACAACCTTGGAAGAGAGGATTTCTGCACTAGAGTCGGAAAACCGGGATTTAAGCGTGTGTAAATTTAAACAAGAAACTGCTCTACAAGATGCTTCCAACCGACTTAGAGTTTATGAGGACGATTTTAAAATGCTTCAACAGGAAATAACGCTAGCTCGAAAACAAAATGCAAAATTGGATCAAGACTACCATGAAAAGCAACGACTTGTCAATTCTCTGCAGAATAAAAATACCATCTTGGAAGAAGATCTCAAGGAGAAGCAGAGTATGATTCATCGACAACAGGAAATGATAAATTCTCTTTCATTTGACAAGAAACGGACTGAAGATAACAACTTAGAGTTGACAAAAGAACTGGACAAACTAAAAACATCAAGCAAAATTACAGCTCAAGAATTGGGAAAAGCAAATGAAATTATTAAAAAACTTCAGGATGACATAAGAAATTCTCATTCAAAGAGTAAACTACAGGTATGTAAAAAATTAGCCATACTGGTAGCCCTTTTATAATAGCACATTGTTCATGCATAAAAAGTAAAATTAGTACAACATAATAGAATGCTATGAAAACAATAATTTATATTTTATAAGTATCAGTCAACTCCAATTTTGTAACATGATTTTGTAACTGATTTATTTGTGTAATATCTTTTGATTGAATGATTTTTACCATAGGCTTTAATAATGGCAGAGCATGAGAAAAATATTCAAGACCGGGATAAGCGGCTTCAAGAACTTGAAAAAGAATTAAGTGAATGTAAAGAGTCGCTTAAAAGTACTCAAGACGAACTTAAGGAGAAAAGTGGAGAATTGGAAACTTCCCTGAAAAAAATCAAAGAACAAGAAGGAAAGTTGCAATCCAATGATAATATGATCTCTTGGCTTAATAAGCAGTTGAATGAGCTTCAAGGACTAAGTGACCTGTCTAAATTTAGAGCTAATCTAACGATTCCTGGAGGGGATCTGAAAAATCCACAAAAACCACCATCATCAAGACAAGAACAAATATTAAGTAGCAAAGTCATTTCTGCTAGACCACCTATTTCGTCTGCGAGTAATAACATGAGGCAGAAAACACACACATCTCACATTCATGAACTGAGCAGCAACATTAATGACAATAATAATATCAACAACAATAATAATACTACAACTGGAGGTGATCTTCATCATCGTCCTCCTCCTTATTCAAATAACAATACAATGCAAGGCCAAAGTCCTTCCTGGCTTCATATTTATCAAAGTACAACTACGCCAAATGATCATGATTTAAGTACTAGACTAGAACATATAAGTGCACTAGGCGCTATACTTAATAGCCAGTCACAATTAAAGTCCAGCAATAATAATACTAATAACCCTGTACAGGTAGGAGGTAGACATGAAGATCAGAGTCATTCTACTACCACTGCAAATAAAAATACTAATGACGTTCGCAACACCGGAGGAGGGAATAATAAAGGAGCATCTACTGCAACAACAAAGCAACCCACGTGGGCTCAAAATAAACCAAAAGTCACACTTGATACGATGATAAACAAACCAACTTTCCCCATTTGGAAAAATAAATAGTCTGTAGTAATAATTTAATATTTAATAAATGATAATACTTCCCTCAGTTATATGTTTAATTTGTATGATAGTAGCTGGTATAAATAAGTAATTAGTCAGTAAACTGCATTATTATTATGATAATGGTTGACTTTGATATTATTTTTGTATATATATTTCCTTCATTTTAAATCATAACATTTGTTATTGTTTACTGTTCTGTATTTATCCTATAAATAGCGTCATAACAGGTAGTAAAAATGTATATATAATTTAGATCGGCTTGTACGATGCAAGTTACACATATACTATGTAATTATTATCACTTTTCACGATTTTACGCAATACTTATGTTTATGATTATCCCTCGTAACTCTAGGTTAGTCGAGATGTGGAGCCTCCCTAAATTTTTGCCATTCCTCATTATTATAAATTATAAAAATATAGGTTAATTTTGTGCATACATATTTCGTACTTATTGACACAGTTGAATTAATATTTTTTTACACACTACATTACGTTAAACAATAAGTCAAGAGATTACAACGTTTTACACCAATAATGAACTTGTGTAATGTCTAACAACTAATAATACATAATATGCTGTTTTGTACTTTTTATATCTAATTTTCTTAGCTGTTATTTACTAATTTTTGAATGTTATAAATAAGGGACAAATGTACATAATTTACACATAATACATGTAATGAAAAATCGCAAAATTCATAAAAAAGGAATAAACAATAAACCAATATTGCTTGTTGAAGATGACAACTTATACATAGTTTACTACTCGTGTTTTTCTTTTTATTAAGCATCGTCATGTGTCATGTTATTTATTCTTACTTCTTACCCTACTCATGATTTACTCATAAAAGTATTCAATCTTACTTTCGTTTGACAAAACGTTAAAATGAAAATGATTAGCTTATGGGAGTAAAAAGCAGACGAAACCAACCATATTCTATAATCCCGTCTTATTCAAATATGTCTAGTTTTTCACATGTGAAATGTGAACTGTTTTAGTGAACTCAAAACTACCACAAGTCGCAGAGTGAAAGGTGAAAGTAAACAGTAAAAAAGAATATTTAAAGTAACTGGATAAAAAAAACATTTTATCATACTTCAGTTAAAGTTAAAGGCTATAAACAGCCGATATCGAATTATACATAAAAGTAAGTAATTTGAAATTCTTTCTGTAATTCTGTATTTATTTAAATATGTACTACATTCAAGTACTTAGCTTGTAAACAGTTTTTGACTATAATACTTGAGGGAATGAAAGTACATAATAATATCAGGGTGGTTTAAAGTTTAAAATAACATTAAATTAACATGAAATACATACTGATGAACATGGTTACTTAATTTCAGACACAAATTTTGATATTCTCATCTAAAATGGACGACATACCCATCAGCCACCAGAGAATGGTAGCTCGACGACGAGGAGTAAGTTTTAGATTTTCATATTTTGTATGTACACAGTACAGTACAAAATATGTGCGTTATAACATGATGTATTATAGTATAGTATAACATCATTAAGTTAAATGCCAAATATTTTGTATTATAATATACAGAGTTGACACGAATTGAGTATACGGTCAGAGTTGCGTTAGCTGCTTGTGCGACCCTTTCTCCACCCT
>JAQIVE010004661.1:0-14191 GCA_034698285.1 Sminthurinus bimaculatus | reverse complement strand
GTTTGATCACGTAGCTTTTTGATTGGACTCAGTAACAACCGAGTCATAAGTGTGCATCTTTATTATATTTTATATTATTGATCGTACAGATGTACACTGATTGTGAACAAAATCAATACATAAATAGGTATACTATACCATTAGAATAGTGAAGTGGTTACAACTGTTAGTGAACAGTTGTATACCCCATCTCGCTCTTCTAATTATGACAGAATAGTCAGTCAACGGTCAAAGTACTTTAGAAATGTGGAACAATACCAGCAATTACAATGTCATACATAAATAAACGGGGCCTTACAAGTTACATGAAACCGCAATCATCAAATAAGTAAAACATCACAATGAAAATATATATATGTAGAAGTAAAAATACCAGCATTTTACGCTGCTTTCAAGCTATCACGAACCTGCACAAACCAACGATTAATTCTCTATTGATATCCCCAATATTGCATAGAAGCTCTCCATCAAACAAAATACACCTAATGGTAATTTCACTATTGTTTTTTCCAACAAGTTATCTTCTTATCCTTTTCTATTAATATCAAAACCTTAAACTAAATATAATGTCGATTAGGAAAGTATCATAGGTTGAAAATAGTATAATTGTTGGGATATTTTTGAGCCCATGTTACGTAGGTTAAAAAATACAGCATATACTGCAGAATTTCTCTTGCAGTCGTGCAAAGCATTTGTGTAGAATGGAGTTCAAATGACAAACCTTGTCAAAATTTTCAAAATAATAATATTTCACTATATGCATACTACATACTCTAATATGCTTCTACTGTAGGCTTGCTTTCATTTTAGTTTATTTATGTGGGTATGCCCAAAATTTCGTCAAAAATAATATTTACCTCCTAACCTATGATATTGCAATATCCTTAAATGACAACCATAATAGACTCTCAGTATCAAACGAATACGTCTATTTGAATAAAATGGGTAATTAAAATGCAATAATTACTACATAGTATTAGACTACACTACACAGAATATTATTGAGCGCTTACGTACATGTATATACACGCAAGAACAGGATACAGAACGATGAACGGTGAAAGGAAAACAAAACAACAGCACATACGCACACACACACACTATATATATAATACTAAACGTAGCACGAGGTTTTGACTCCTTCTTTCGCCAATATTAATATCTATCTGTGTAATAACCAGAAACAAAGTAGCGCCAGAAAGAAGGGTAGAGCACGTAAATCGTGGAGCAGCATCTCAGGCTAGAGTCACAACAACATTGAGCATAGAACAGCATAGCGTACTTCTCATTCTTAGTGAATATCGAGGCATACGCTCGTTCGTTCACTTCTATTGATTTTCTTGAGGCGGCTGACTACTGACTTGCTTTCCCTCCACATACATACATACTTTTATAAGTAACCAACTAAACCGAGTACGAGTTCGCATCGACCGTCTCACATTCATTCTATTACATTTACATATACATACACACGTATATCCGCTCACCATACTTGCACGCCTTAGCAGACGTTCATTCATGTACATACATGTCATTTTGTGTACCACAGTATTACAGTCAGACTTAACTCCATTCTGTTTCACTCTTCTTTACATACTATATATTACATGCAGTAGTATGTAGTGTACGAAGTACACACAATATAAGCACAAACTCCATCAATATTGTATGTGTATATTCCTCAGGCCACCGTCCTACAATTTCCAGGTTCACATCACTGTAGAGAACAGAGAAAGAGAGAGAGAAAAAGAGGGAGAAAGAGAGAGAGAGAGATTCGCAATATAGTTTATGTGTATGTATTATGTATGTGAGTGTCTGTGAGCAATGTCAACAACATAGCAAGTCTGGTGTATGCTATTGCTATACACTATACACACTACTAGATAGTACAATAAAAAAACATACAGAGCAACAACGAGAAGAAGAGTATATATTGTAAATAAAGCGTGATACTACAGACCGAAACATATATTATAATTATATTACCACAGATACATATATTTATAGATGGAGGTACGCTATGTACAATGTGCACATATACATATACGCTATTTATGCATGTATGAACATGTACAGTATATGGGGCAAAAAACGAATATTCTACCTACTGCTAACGCTCTGCTTTAGCTGACTTGGCTGCCAACATGAACTCTCACAATCATCTCTACGTTTTTATTACCGAAAAACGTAACGTATAAAACCAGGGTCTGCAAACGCAAGCTTCCATCAGCGCCACCGGCGGCACAAACCGCATCTGTATACAATATTATACCCGTAAATAATTATACATGCACGCTTTGCCAAATCCCACTATCACTATATTTACGGTAGTTGCATAGGAAATAGTTGGCATACTGTACCTAGGAAATATTTTGGCTTGTTTTTGCTCCGGTCTTTTACTTGTCCCAGGCTCTTTCATTTCATTCTATTCTATCTTACTGCATGTACACATATACATATACTGTGATGCTACATAATATGAGATCCGTACACGAAGACGCAAGTTACCGGAGATAATATGTACATACCACACTATGGGTAATGTGTGGATATAGATTCTCCTATAGTCGATGAATTCCTATAGAATAGGACACTTTAGTATGTACATGTACTCAAACATATATGTAGCATGTTCTCTGCTATATATCTCATCGTGTCTCCTTTCCCAGTGAAAGTTTAGATGATCCTGATGTCTAGCTCTATCACTAATCCTACTATCCGAAAAGCGAATTCTAGACCCAAACTCAAAACCATGCGAAAAAACGTGTACAATATAACGTTGTCTTTTACAATAGTATCGTATCGTATGATGGGCTTCGTTCGGTGCGTGCGTGCCCGGCTCCCTGTTTTCTGCGTGAGTACGACGTGCTCAGTGCACGTACACATTTCTAGACAATTTTTTTGCCAGTGTTTATGAAGATAGGCGACGTTTATGTATGTAGTTCAAATATAAAACATTATTTCATCGATGCAGTATATTTTGTATTGCAACATTTTACTTTCACACTGTGACATGTGACAGAAAGAAGCTAAATAAGAGAGTTAAACTTCTTGTTTATATCCAAACCTTTGTGTTTACTTTTATACTTTGTTCAATAAAAAGCTTTCGATAAAGCTGAGAATTATTTACTTAAAATGGACTTCCCGTTGAAAGGCGAGGGTTCAGATTTATACTTTAGAACCAATGTTTGTGCAACCGTACAATACAAGTGTGCAAAATACAAAATAATAAATCATATAGATACTTTGTACAGGAGAGTTACGACAACAATTACTGTGGCAAAAACATTTCTGTACTGATATAGATGCTTGCATAACATTAAATTTACTTAACCTGCATTCAAGAAACATGTATGTATAATGCATAGTGGAAATAATATATTCTATAGTACATCCCGTGCAGGTATACATATAATCCATGTCTTATATATTTTAAAAGGTATTATATTAGTTCAAAGTAGGTACACTGGACACCTATAAGTAAATGGGAATTGCATCATTTTTCTTATCCTCATCTTTTCCTGCGAATCTGCTTCGTGCACAGTAGGCCACCGGGTCCACTTTATTAGGAACTAAGTAAACATAAAGGTTTTTTTAAAAAAACTAATTATGTTGTACTTTAAAGACATTATAACGAATTACAATAAAAATCCTGTTTTGTTAGCTTCTACACATGATAAAGTTACAGTTTTCCATGTTTTGAAATTCTATGCATTCGGAAACACAGGCTTTTCATTCCTATGGGAAGATTCAGTGAAGTTGTAGTGTATGTACAAATTAGGTGCATAATAATGTGTAGTATTTATACAGTGCAAAGGACTATACAGTCATGTACATAAAGTCCTTTATACATTATACATTGCTGTGTATAGTCCTTTCCTTTCCCACGAGAAGAGAACAAATAAATTGTTGTTTTTTCTTGGCTCACTTGTTTTGATTTTGAGTCCGCACTGTGTTGTTCTGGACGAAACAGACGTTTTTTTTCTTTTGCGTGTTTGTGTTTATAGAGTTTATACACACAAATTGTTATGTAATGCAGTCTCGTTTCTCGTTCCCGAGTTATTTTCTCTACATAGTTCTCTGCCTACGCGGAACAGAAGCATTGATCTTTCAAATGCACGCCGTGTCGTACAAGCGTGTATTTTCATCCACCCACCCACTTGAGTGACTTTGGGTGAACAAATGAAATTCTAGCATAATAGCCTCATGAATTCTAGATACTAGAATTGTATTGTCTGTAGATTTTGTACATATTTGTATACAGTATACAGATTATCTTCACTATCTGCAGCCATATGCCAGAACACATTATCCATATAAGTATTAGCCAAACGAAAAACGATTTAACTCGAAATGATTTTTGTTTACATACATATAAACATTGGTCATGTGCTCTCTGGTATCGATATACGAATTTAATCAAACATACTACCAAAAAACAATCGCCTGTGACTGGCGTGCAGATGTTTCCCAGCAATTCACTGTTGATACACTATTTAAATCTAAGATTACATGTAGAAACGTGTGTAGAAGCTGGTAGTTTGTACACCATGCAGATAACTTGTACCGGATTTTATATTTTGTACTTGTGCTTCCATGCATGGAAATTGCTGTCAAAATATACATAAAATATTAAACAATTAGATTACAGCTTGTACCGTCGAATTTCCACGTGAGGTGAGTTTTATTGTAGGAAAACTTGATCGTGTATTGTTGTGGATGCCAATGTCACGAGGAAGGAAGTGACAAGTACAAGCCCATGCAAGACATTTAACATTTAACAATAACTTCAATACATCATGCATCATAGTGCGATTGGAAAGCATTGATGAAACTAGCTTCCCCCTACTTTTCCTGTCACCTTATCATGTATTATAATAAACCTTTTTTTTGTTATGCCGGAGAAAGGGTAAAAAATACACAATCAATATGTGTATACCACATGGGGATGTTCTTCTGCTGTATGCTCTGATTGTTATTAATCAATACAAAAGAATGAGACGGCCTTTTCACCAGAAAATACAAATCCATTTAGAATTTCAAAAGCAAATGGATCGATAAACATGTACTAAAAGGTTGTTTTGGATAGTGAAGACAACAGTATAGGGAAACCCAGCGTGTGAATAGTCTAATAAGTATTATAAGCTATATTAGAGCCAATTTTTTCTCATAAAACTTTCCAAATTAAACCTCGGAAATTCGTTTCCCCATAAAACGTTTTAATTACTTTACTTTGTTTTGCTTAATTTATTAAAGTAACAGACTACAGACGAAGTACACAAATTATTGACACAATAGCCTTTCTAAGGTAATCTTTTAGTCTTGATCATATTATAAACTGGAAAGTTATCATGCCGCGGAGAGTAAAGAATTCGAAAAAGCTATGATAAAAGCTACTTCGTGCACATTTTAAAGCATCAAATACTTTGCAAGCACGATAACTTGATACTCTATGAAAAGCTCTACTTTTATAATAATAGTAGTACACGAAGTCTGGAGAATATTAGAAAAGTGGAAGTCGAGTCATCGTCTCACCATATGTACAACTAAAATAATGATGTAAGATAATATTTTTTCCATAATCAGTGTATAGCTACACGATACAAGAAATTAAGATAAACACGACATGACGTTTGCTCCTTCTTTTGCCTCTTTTTTATCGTACGATACGATTCAACTTGGAGCATATTGTAGTAATAATTCACACATCATTCATCATCTCAAACTCACTATACAGACAGACAGATGCTACATCAACAAACCTTACAATTAGGGTCCGCAAAATAATGCCTTTCCTTGTATCAAAGGAAGGAGATACGTTGAGTGATGTAATTCCTGTGATCATAAAATCGCCGTTTCAGATTTCGAAGCTTAGCGAGATCAAAAAATGCTAAAAAACTATGAACTTTATCTAAGGAATTTTTATTACACAACGTATTGCTTGCAGAAAGCATAATTTTACCAACCCTACTCATATAATAACCTTTTGCCATAATAAACCATAAACTAATACTTACAGACTATCACGCAGAAATAATTCCTATTGAAATCAAAAGCCATCATATCGCCTAGAGTCTTTTTCTGCTGCATGTGTAAAATGAAACTTACGAACGGCATAGTTTGCCTGCTTGTTGCCATATTCAGCAAATAGTCCTAGAGAATACAATCATAATTATCTTGAAGAAGGGGGTACGCAAAATCATATTTTCATATGAGAGGAGAATGGGGAGACGACGACGAGAAGATGGTGATGGAAAAAATACATCTTCCCAGTGTTCAATGTTCGAACTACTACAAAAATGAGGAAGGTATATAGCCAAAACAGCCTTTCTAATTGTCTTATTTTTTTAAATGCTGTATCAAGCATATGCATTCCACTTTTTTCTGCACTATCCTTTTTACCACTGCTGCCTCACCTTTGTTTTCATTCATGCATGCAAGTATGTATACAAGTAGATAGACAGACACGAATCCATAAAATTGTTTTAATCGATTTTACATGTATTATAATTGACTACAATGATCACTGTTCCTACGACTATGACTATGCATGCATACCTCTCTATGTATATCAGCATCTATGTATTCTTGCTGCACAACATCATTATGAGCTTCATAAAAGTTATAGGGATTCATCATGTGTTGTTATATGTACAATGTAGATATATTTTAACTGACCGAACCACCAGGCTACCTCATGATCAGAAAAAACGTAAATACGAATTAAGATTTTACATATTATACAGGTTTTTGTAAACACGCTCAGCTGTTTATAAAAATTTTTAAATTCCTTTTGACTGCAAAAATAACAATTATTATTATTATTATTATTATTACTCCAGAAATTATGCACTTTTCCTGCACTTATATATTTTGTGACACATCAAACTGCTTAGATTTTAGTTTTTAAATGACTATATACAATTCCACTACTGTTAAATGTGGCCACTGAATTTATGCAGTTTTTTATCGGTGCAAGTTCAAAGTTATGCAAACTGGAATGTAGGCTTGCTTTAATTAATTCGTAATGTAGCTCCTCTGTTCTACATACTCTTTGATGATAAGATTTCACTTCTCATTAGATAAAGCTCGAATCAATAATAATAATGTCGATAGCTGGTCATTGTCGCATAAGGACTGCCAAGCCAAAATCTATAGTCATCTAGAAAAATCTGCTTTTGACAGTTGAATTAATCATTACTAAAACCAGAAATAATTGAACATAACTGCATTGTACTTTTTATCATGTTGATACATTCATAACTAATGTGCACTTTTAAAAATAAAAAAATAAAAAATTGTTCATTGACACTTCTACCCCATTAAAAAGTTATGTGTGTGCGTATGTACACAACAAATATTTAAAACAAGGGACTTGACCACACTCCAAAATTCTACATGCAAATGTTTGTGGTTGCATGTAAATATGAATGCAATTTTTTCTATAGATCTTTTCCTTAATTTTTGTCACTTTATAGATTTACTTTAAACTATAAAATATAAAATAATAAGGTATAGTATTATAATAGAATATGCCTATCCTACAGTCTACAGAGTGTCACTACATAAAATGTTTAAGTTGACACTTTCTCGATTATGTAGCAATATCAAAAGTAGTAATATTTTTGCCATGTATTTAACCCTACTTAACTTGCAGAGGATACTTCAACATTAAATATAAGCATTTAATTGGCACAAGTGCAAAAAGGGCCGATGCCACTTATAACTTTTTATCGATGCATCATCAAATGAATATTATATATATTTGCCATGTAAGTATACACATGTCATATTGTTTTAAATGTGGTATCAGCTAATTTCTACGAATGCTACGATTAAAATTACATAATATATGTTTACACATGCAAAAAAAGTACTGAAGGACCTACAGCTATCTCACTCTTGGGTCATTGGGAAGATACAACCAGCCATAAAATGTTAAATGATAAAAAAGGGTCAAATCTTAGAAAATCGCTGACCAAGTCTAAGAATTTAGCATGTGCCCAATCAATGGTCTATGGCATATCATATTAGATGCATGTTTATATCATCCTAAAGAACCAATTGATTGATAGAAATGAACCTTTTTTAAGATAACTATAATGTCATCAAACTAATTACATGAATATTCCTCCCTGCATAACTTAAGTCATTTCATGTCTAAACCATTATTTATAATTTAAAAATATCATGTAATCTGTAATATATGTATACATTCGTACATGATGTCATCACTAATTTTTGATAAAAAATAAAAAAGAAATTACTAGTATATCAAATTTGTTAACAGGCTGTTATAATAAACATAAGGTTTTATGTTTCAAATGAATTTAAAATAAATCCATACCTCAAAATGCTCAACGCGCTGGTATCAATAAATATTGATGTCAAAGGTTGTTGATAAAAGAATGTTGCTGATTTTTTTTCAATTGATTCTACGAGAAGATCCACTTGTCTCTTTGGCCGACTTTTCCTTGAAATTAAAAGAAATAAAGTTAATTAATTTTACTTTCGATATCCTAATTTCAAATTTTAATTCATTTCTGTATACCAAAAGTAAGAGCTAATGTTTTTTAAATAAAAGAAGAAACAGACATGTCATTTAAATATTCACCAAAACACTACTTATTTCGTAATTGATGACTGCGAATTTTGGTTCTTTCAGAAATTACAAAATAATAATAACTATTGTAGATCGTAGTATCAAATATTATGTTGACAAATACTAGAAAGTTTGTACCAAATACCAAATAAATACTACGTAGTTTCCTAGTTTGTCAAAACTGTACTTCTCATTAAAATGACGCATGTATTTTAATATATATTAAGAAGACGTGACTGTAGTTGACGTTAAATAAAAATATTATAATATTTAAAGCAGTAAAACTCACAATTGGTAAGCACTCTCTTCAAACTGGTCTTGAAAACTAAAGTAGACTCTTGATTCTTGTCGTGATATTCTCGAACTTACTATGTACCTTCAATTGTTAATTGAAATAAAATGTTCCTTGTTCCTTCGTCAATCGTATTCTTCAATCTTTTGAATTAACCGATTGTTTTGATTTTAATTTTTCTTGGAAAAGCAGTTAACAAAACAACACTGAATGTTGATGATTAACTATACTTCTAATTCAAACTAAAGAACTAATAAAGTAAAGCAATAAAGCGCAAAGCGCAACACAGACACTTTGATTTTATTTTGAATCGGATAATCAAAAATTTGTAGCGCACGATTCCAAGTCTCTCTCACTACTGACGATCACTTTCAAACTTCCAAACTCTAGAGTCATAGCAGTGTTGAAGAATCGCAGAAACAGAAAAAAAACTGGAGAGCTCTCGTGATGTAAAAAGTGTAAATATTACAAACTAAAATTATAATGCAAATATTTTGATTCCAGTAGATTTTATTAAACACGTTCATTTGTGCAAGACATAATATTGTAAGTAAAAATTAAATTATAATCAGAAGCACATTTCCTCTTTTCTATGCATATTCATAAAGGCACATGGCTTGTATGCTTTTTACCATATTACCGTATGCTCAATGCTCACTATGCGCATACACTTTAAGTTGTTAACCGTATTTTGTTCAATTTTAAACCTCATCACTACCAATTGTAAGTACTTAGTTAGGTTAAAATATTAACCAGTTATAAGAAGTTACACTGCTTATAACTGCATAGAGAGAGATAGAAGGCATAAAAGGCATTTCATTTTTTACTGCGTCCTTAGTCCTTACACATACTTACAACTTGTTAGTACATGGTCCTTAGCCTTTAGAAATTGCAGAATCCATAATACGGACTAACACACTAAGAATATTAATATTAATAATAATATAATATTTGCACAATAAATATCTTCTTCTCATTTAAAATGACTAAACATGGAAGGTAACAATTAAACTTGGTAAACAATGGTGACATAGAAGTCAAATTATGGGCCGCTGACCTCTTATTGACATAAAATTTTAGGAACAGGATTTAAATGCTTATACAGAACAATATTTTATAATCCATTTTCACTGTCATTCACCAACAGTTAACTTTTATTGTCATCGAGAATGACTTGATAAACAATCCATTTTCAAGACAATTGTATTATAAGTATGCATGGTAAATATAGTGTAAAGTGTAAAAACTGATGTCAACGCTACTTCATACACGGAAGACGTTTTAGTATCAAATATCAACTACTGTCGTTTGCAGTTTAATTTCAATTTGTTTGATAATATAGATATATAATTCTGGATTCTTATTAGGTACTTACATACTACATACTGTTGCAGAATTCATACAGACTTTGGGTTTCTAATAATTCCTATAAAATATCACATAATTGCTAACTAACAACTAACTATATTGCTCCACAATGCCATGCGTAATGCGTAAAACGTAAATAAAAGTTAAAAGTTAATATATCACTAAAAACTAGAAACAATGACAGTGTCAGCAAGTTGTTACTGGTTGTAGTATATATTTTATGTATCGTAGTATCTAGATAATATTTAACATTTTGTGAAGTACATATAATATGTACTTACTATGTATAACTAGTATTGTTTGAGTCATAAATCGTAAAGGGCCAGGAACCAGGAAATCCGACACTAGACACTACAAACAAAATCATAGTTTCTAATTAATTAACATGACTAAGAGAATTTAAAATAGTGGCTGTATGTGCGCAATTATAGTTTTATCAGTTATAAGAAACTAACAAGCACTTTGGTGTATGTAATATAATACATTATTATGTATACAGTAAATATTTTCACCGGCAACTCATTACATATTACATGATACTATACTTTCCTACTCCCATGTAAATAGTACACTGCCGTTGAACCATCTTTTCTGCATATTCTATGCACATTACACATATTATGTAGCATGTATGTACAAACGAGCATTCTGTATCTTCAATATTTACTTAAAATCGTAGGTAAGTAATGCTTTCATTTCTCCGAATCCATGGGAAAGTAAACATAAACCTTACTTTCACTTTACTGTTCCCTATACTAAGCATGTTTGATGTTCTGGTTTTTCAGGTTCGGTGACAAAGGAAAAAGAGAAGCGTCACTTCCGAAAACTAAACCTTTTTGAATTTTAATACCGAGAGCTATTCTCTGTGTAAGGTCTGAAATGAATGAGACTCCATATGACATGTGATGGAAGTTGGAACATGATCTTTCGGCCACACAGAGTTCAACGTTTTCTAAAAATTCTGCCCTTCTTGTCTTTCATCTTCTTGCTTCACTTTATACTTTCAGACAATCTTTCCTTGCTTGTACTGATATTATAGTGATACAAGAACTATTTAACATTTAGCGACAAGCAAGTATTTAAACTTAACCATATATTTTCAACATATATAACGGTGTGCCCTACTTTAAGTTTAAGTTAATACCAAGATTCATCGTTTTATCCAAGTGTAATATGTATATTCCATGCATAAAATAGCATATTGTGCGGATTCTGTTCATGGAATTTACTGTACTTCTTGACTTGGGCCAAAAATTCCATTTCTCCTTCATTCGATGCATGCATTTTATATCCTTTATCTTCATCATTATCCTCGTCGTCCGACTGTAACTTTACTTTAAACATACTTGACATTAGATTAAACTAAATGTTTATATAGGAAAAAACTATAGGAAATTGATATTTGGTTCACATTTAAATACAGTCGTTGCTATTATTAAATACTTAAAAAAATACGGCACGGCAGAAACTAAAATATTATTCGGCACATACATAGCAGAACACAGAGCTGTTGTGTCTTCTGTTTTGTGTCGCTTAATATTGTAAGATTTAGTGTGCAATATAAAAATAAGCATCTATTTTGTAGATTCTGAGATGAATTGGAAAAGGTTGTAAGCAAATAAGTATTCAAGGCTCAAAATAATTACATGTATAATTGCTTTTTTGCTTTTTTACTATATAGTATATAGTATTGTTACATGCCTGATGCCTGATCATAATTTTTGCGATTCGACATATACATATATACATTATACAAGTTACATGAATATCAGATTTCTGCTTGCATCACAATATTTTTAATAGTGTGGTGCGAAAAGTATGCTCAAAAGTTGCTGTTTTGTGCATAAAATAACTATATACAACTTATTTATTTACTTTCCGTTTATCTAACATTTAAACATACATTTTTATTGTGTTTATAAATGAATCTGACGCCAAAGATGCGAGATTAAGATGGAGGTTGCACGTTGGAGAACCGATGCCTCAATGAAAGATTTTCATTGAGAATTAGGACGTACAAAGTAAAATGGTAAATACTTTTATATGAGACGACGATGATGATTATAATATTATGGGCTTTATAAAAAGAGAGAGGCATAATATACATATAATGTACATGTATGTACAATGTACACTATGTACAACTTTTTAAGACTCATGTACTCACTTAAGTAAGCACACAATGTCATTCACTCATTTGTATGTATAGTCGCTCGATATTGATACCTTTATAATGAATAAGATACAAGTAATTATGTATGGTGTGTGCTTCTCGAAATTCATCTGTTGGAATATTTTATTACAGATCTACATTATATTACATTAAACTATGTTCTGTTACACGACGTGAGCCAAGAAGGCATCAGTCAGAAGAGTAATAGTAATCCACAACACAAGCCACGAAAAACAAAACAAAGAAAAGCTGCACATTCCATCCATTTTGTTATTGCTTTTTATCTCTATCTCTATACATAAAGTGGAATGTACTTACTTAAGTAGACAATGTGAGATGCGAGCTCTATGCTGTTGGTACATATGTGTGCATAAAATACAGTTTTGAATCGTTTATCATAAGTAAATGATTGTTTACATTTAGCATTTATCTACTTTCTATATACATACTCACTATACACAACACGTGTATTAGTATATGCGGCATTGACGTACACGATATTATGTACAATGTACAATGTACATACTCATTACACGTATTATTACATGTAGTATTTTATTATGCCATCAGTTTAACCCAACTTATTTGAGTTTCCCTTCAGTGAGTTCTTCCTATAGTATAGGACCATGTTTAGAATAAATATACAACGAACAAATAATCCACGTGAATTTTCTTCGCTTTTATTACCAATTGTTTACACACCTAAAATTTTTGGCCATGCCCATTCATCAAATAAAAACGGAAATTTCAACAAGTTTCAGTCCCGGAGATTCAAACAATGCGGGGAGAAGACATGTATCAGTATGTATATGTATATTTGTATAATAATATTATTAAGATTACCATCTGGGGCACATATTATTTGTCAACTCTTCATTTGGTTTTCAAATCAGCATAAAATTATTGTTTCTATGCAGATTTTCCACTTGATTTCATTCACGAAATGCCGGGAAAATGACATAGTCATCATCATCGGCTCAAAAAAATTTAAACGAGCTTTAAAATAAATAAATAAGGGTTTTGAAATATTTTCATGTGCGTTATAAATATGCTGAATTTTGTTAAAGAGGCTTAAAGGAGCAGAAAATGGGACATCATCTCGCAATTTTTAAGTTACAAAAGATAAACATTTTTTAATGAGGACAGGACTTTGTTACATTATCAGTAATCAGTACATTATGTGTCATGTAGCATATTACTGTATTATACTTGTAAAATACTCTGGAAGCGGGACACGTGTTTTGCTTTTTATCGGAAGAATGGTAAATAAACAAGCAGTGCTATGTAATTTGTTTCATTTTTTTGTACGCGGCTTTAGTTTAGACAAAGGGACAAAGAGCAAAAATTGCAAAATGCAGCAGTCGAAAAATTCTTCATTGATTTCATCATTCATCACCTCATGCTTAAATTTTTGATCTAAAGGAAACGACCATTAGCCCTTAGCATTTGATTGGTATACAAGTATGTACATATCAATAAAACGATATAATATCCAAGTTTTTACTTTTTCCGGCATATTTTTCCAAATAAGTAAACTTAAATATTTGTACATAAATCAATGCTGCAATTATATTTTGCGGATAAACAAAAAATCTTTCATGACACTGACATGACGTTGCAATGCTTTTGTTTTGTGACAGTTCCGTGTCCACAGTTTATAGTCTGCTATCCATACATACTGGTTGCGCTAGTAACAACGCCAGCCACGACAAAAAGTCAACAACGACAAAGCCAGCAAATAAACAAGTTTCGAATG
>JAQIVE010004660.1:0-14192 GCA_034698285.1 Sminthurinus bimaculatus | reverse complement strand
GTATTTATAGTAACAAGTTAGTTTCTTGTCCTGTACAACCATTCCTTCAATAGCAATGGTGCTTTTTTGCCCATAACTTTTATTAGATCGTGACTAGTTTCCATATTTTTATAAGGTAGAAACAAGCTCATCATAAAACAATAAAAGAGTCAGAGTCAGGTTGGAATAGAACGCGTATAGTTAGCCTTTTTATACCATTAAACAATAAACAAACATATTTATTATATGATGTGTGTTTTCTCTCAAAGTTAAATCAACGTAATAACCATTATAACTAGATATGAGTATGAAGTATGTAATGGGCATTACATGTAATCAAAGTTTGTTAACTGCAATTCTCCGTAACTTCTTTCCTGGTGCTAATCACATGTGAATGTACACTGTACACTGTACACTGATCACGATTACATGCATTGCGCATAATCATACCCTAATTGTATATCAGTTGGTACAATATAAGTGAACATAAATTTTTAATTTGTAAAATTTCACACTTTAGTTACATGAGTGCATAAACATATAAACATTGAACATGGAAGGCTTATAAAATTTAGTATTTGCTATGTTGGTCTTATGCATATAGACATAAAGTAGGCATATTGCTAAGGAGAAAATTGTGCATTGCTTTGTAATATTTTTCTAAAAGCTCTTGATATTTAGCATAGCCCGTGTATTATATACACATACATAAGCCACAATAGGGTTGTACACAGCAGAATTCCCAACAAGAACAAGCTGAACAAGCTGTGCTTCATTTTCTCTTTCCAAATTTGTTACCTTACATAATACTTCACCATAATATTTTGTGTCCAGTAACTATTGTATTTTTGTACAGTGTTTATGGCTGAACATTGCAATACTACAATATCCCTATGCCCTAATAAAAATATGTCATCATGAAATGTGACTGGAAATTCGACCAAAATGACGTCAAATCCAATGGAAATCCCACCACTTTGTCATGGGACTTCCATCAAATTCCACCATAAAACAAATGTTGATAATTATTTGTTGACATGACAGAATGGCGATGGGATTCCGATGACATTCGATATCAATGTGATAGGGCGGTCATTGGATTATGACGGAAATTCGACCAATATCCCGGGATATTGGTCGAATTTCCTGCCGGGACTGTCCCATGACTTTTCCATGGAATGTGGTGGGATTTTAACATTAGGGTGGTTACAAGTAGTTATATGTTACAGTGAATTTGGAAAGTTCGTGAATGTGAAAAATAGTTAATTATGATTAGTTAAAGTTACCTTAGATTTTTAAAACTATTTTTACTGACTTGCCCCGACCTGACCTGACCTTCCCCGACCATTGAACTTTTTAAATTTACTAGTGAATTTTTCAAAAACCCCGGAGATTTTTTAAAATCGCTAGTGTTTTTTAAAATTTATAAATTTTCCATATTGACTGTAACATATACACTGTTACATTGAAACTCATTTTAAAATTTTGAACCATCTTCAGGTACAATTTTTTTCATATTGTAACAGCAGCTCCGTTCTATCACATCCCTGTATATTACAATATTATGTAGAATGTAGATAGATGTGATCGACATCATGCTTCTTATGTGTGTGTGTCAGAGAGAGAGAGAAACATGCTTTATACCTTTTCTAGTATAACCTGTACTATGTATACACGCTCTATGTAATAATGTGTGCGAACCTAAAATATTGTAAACATATACTATATTATTATTTTATTATCTACTATGATATTCATGACAACATCATAGTATTTTAAACCAAACTTGAATATAATATAGACTTTAGTTAAAACATGGTTGGAGTTACGAAATATAATATCATACCTAAGTATATCCAGCTGAACGCTTTTAGTCACTTCCCTTCTTGTTTGAGCAGGCTATAGTTACGTACCTATTTATTATATGTAAGTCATATCATAAATTTCCCGTGTCTATGCGTATTCAGTTGTTACCTTTGTATATATGTATAACACATGAAAAATACACATGGAAGAAGGGATAGATTTATCATCATGTAGTACGATACGATATATTACTGGAATATACATATATTCAGTACTTAATGCACGTGCATAATTCCCAAACACTTTTCTCTATTGCAAAAAATGCATAGCGAATCCTGTCCTGTATATGCACGTAAGCACAATACATGGGACAGGATTAAATACATGTCTCATTACTCATTGCATACAGGTATACATGGATAGATAATGTAGACAGATACGAAGCATAATAATAGCTTCACCCGCACTCTGAGATGAACGTGATATAAAACATACAATATCTTTTACGTTTGCACATATCTGTACATTGTACATACTTACTATATAGACACAAGCTTCCCAGTATACGAAAAAATACCGAACGTATAACTCTAATTCGTATTTAATATATGTACATACTTGTCTGTATACAATATGCATGCCATGAGTTGACATTGAACAGATAATGCAGCATACATGTTTTCTACGATAGTGTATAGTATTCACGAACAGACTGCTGGACCGCATCAATAACTAGAGTGTAGTTACAATACAACTACAGATATAGTATTATTATTTTACACGTTAATCCATGCAAGTATTATTATTACACTTGATATAAATGAATATAACTCAAGTATATAATATTCATATATACATATGTGTAATGTGTACATATGTACAATATGCAATATAGCCAATGTGAGAAAATGCTTCTTCTTTATCTACTCACATAATTTTTATGGTGTATGTGTGCAGGATAAATTGCAAGGCCACATATATGTGCACTATATAGAATACATTTTGCTACATGATATTATAATCCTATCCCTTTGCTGCATATTAAAGTAAAAGCAACGTCAAAAAGTTTTCTTTATTTACGTACACACAAGAAATACCTACACACACACATACCTATGTACATGTAAAGTTGAAACGTGCATATTGTACTAACTACTTACATAATATCCCCGTCTAGTATCTGCATCAAATCATTCACAGCAAAATCTGATGGTCGAATATTCAATGTGAATGTAAAGTTTAATGCTTTTTTGGATGCACAAACTGTTGTGTCAATACTGAATATGTCCATCTAGTTATTAGGTACAATATGTGTAACGATAACACTCACGTTATTTGCATAGATTTGGAGCTAAATATGCACATACATAAAACTGAGATTATTAGGTAATAAACGAAGAGTAGTGCAGGAGTATTCAGATTACTTACATTTGCATTTATACGTAAACACCTATGATTAAATGTCTTATAATCATATTAATAAAAGAACTACTACCATATTATGTAATATACAATATTATTATATTTCATACATTATATAGATTTCTGTAAATGCTATTTTTTAAGCATGAGATCTTTAACAGATAAAATAACTTGCATGTTCGATGGACAAATATTATATGCAAGACAAATATCGTAATTATAGCTATGTCACCCCATTTATATACTAGTATAGACTGGGAAAGTATACTAAAAGCATCATTATGTTGTGCATACGTTATGCTTTCAAACATATAGGAACTTAAACATACATGTGTGTAATGCAGCAATGAGATAGATGATAACAGGGTTTCTCGCGATATGAGATTATAATAGACTTTGATAAGTCAAAAGCTTGGGTGTAAATGTCAGAAAAGCACAGGGAAATTGTCATAACGTTTGTTAATAAAAGCATTTTAGTCTCTGAAATCCCCGTCCGTTTCCATTTGCAAGTCCATAAAAATATGTTTTAAACTTGTAGAGATACAGAAAATATTTATACATATACGGGTTCGAAAAACTGTAAGCAAGTGAATCACTTGGGAAGAAGACTACAAACGATAATTTATTGTTTTGAGACGTGTGCTGTTGAGTATTGTACTGAATGCATAGATACTAAACAATGTATGATCGTTTTAATTCTACTCCCGACGTATGAACTAACGTTAAACTCAAAGCTCAAAAGTACATGAATGGGATCAACGCAGGACACAATAATTATGTACTACAGTTTTCAAATAATGTTTGAATTGTGTCTGAGGTAGATATAAATACCTACATATACACAAAATACAAATATTCATGCATCAGCAAGGTTTGTAAAAAGTAAAAAGAGAGCTGCTCATTTTGGATTTGGATTCTTGACAGCTTACATTTTCAAGAGAAAAGCAGAAAGAGTGAGGAGACAACATGGCAGCAAAGTTTTTTTGTCATGGGAGGTTTACTAAACTCGAATTATATCACTGGCAGTTCCTTAAACATTAAACACAGTAAGGAAGTACACTTGCACACATGCATAGTACAATACGAGAATAGTCTATTTTCTCCTGTTTTCTTTACACCGAAAATCAGAGGAGTTAAATATAGGTAGACAAATGCTTGTTGCCATACGGCTCCCTTTCGTCTACGTGTAGATAGTTTTCTGGCAAAGTACATATAATTACCTATACGCAATAAACCGACAAGTCATGAGTATGGAACATATTGAGTATTTCGAAAAGTTGTGTGCACGCCTGCACAAACAAGTAAACGTATTAAGTATACAATATGTCCTATGCAGTTAACAAAAATTACTAGGGGTAAAATTAAATGACTACCGTCAAAAAACATCTAACTAGTTAATAGACAAGCAAATACAGTAATGCATGATACGAATTGCTTACAAACAAACAAAACAATGATGTTCCCGTCCTTTTAATAATCTCATACAACATGTAAAACATATTGTACATGCATTGTATATTGTGTATGTGTATACTCCAGATCAGCCGACGAGTTAGCAACATTGATTTTGATTCACAGCACCAAAGACTAAAAACTGAATGTCTGCAACTTCATTATTCATAAAAAAAAGTCCGTTTTTAAACTGATAAGAAAGCTCTCAGTAGAAACACCGACAAGCTGCCTTCTTAACATCTTAACCTTATCTGTCAAAACGAGATGCACAGCAGTTATATCGACAGTATAATAAATATGATATGATATTATACAGGCAAGATGTACCTTTTTCAGTTAACCGCTTAGAAAAAATTGTGTGATACAGAACAAACCCGACCAATCGCACATTTACTACAACATATATAATAACTCAAAAAAAAAACAAGTCGTGTGCACAAGTGAGTACATACAGTAAATCTATATGCTTGTATTTACTCTCTGAGTCAGTCTATATTATACAAATATATATACTAAATGTGTACTCCTCATTTAATCAATTATTTCTGACTTCTCATGCTAACCAAATACAAAGGCAGACGTCAATACAATAATAAAAACTCTTTTATGGACTCCATACAATCTTCAGACGAACTTCTTGAGATTTTTTCAAGTCCACAAGTAACTGGATAGAGAGTCGTAATATACAATAAATAAACAGAAAAGTTAATAATACTCATCATGTGGCTTTCTCTGTAGTTTTTTAAAACTACATAAACTGCTTCTATAATTTTCCAAATTGAAATAAGGGTTGCATAGATGATAATAAGTCCAGTATTCAAACCATTTTATACGCAGTTTGTAATTACTACAACATGAAGGGAAAATGTAAACTTCTATTCTTTCCTTTCCACTTGTCTCTTATAAAAAAACCTTCTGTTACTGCAAATTCTAGCTAAAATACTATACAAACATTCAATGAAACACCCGCTGTCAAATAAGCACCCACCGATAAGAGCCTCACTGGTTTCTAGGCAATAATAAAGACTTAAAAAATATTATTAGCTTGCATGAACAACTAATGGCTAATGCTGGTATTGCAACATTAGCTGTTGTTGGTCTAACAGTAGAAGTAAGTAAGAAAACACGTACTTTTATGTTTTAGTATAGCCATAAGTAGCTATAACTTGACATTTGCTTGAAAAACGCCGGACCTGCAACCATGCATACCATGCAACTTGCTATGTGTATTGTGCAGTTGGCTACTATATCACAGATCAGAAATATTTGTGCAATACAATGGGTTAATTAATTGGAATTTCTAGCTGCATAGTTTAGCATTACAACATTTAACTGGATAACTGACACTCTGTGCCCATGTTTTCAAATACTGGACACGATAACTGCATCACATTGTGATTCAAAGTAGCATTAATAGAATTAATGTTACTCAGGTGGAACCTTTAGTGGTTTACTGCTTTTTTCCAGGCCATATTAACATGTACCATTGACGGAAATTACAAATTTACATGATTATGTACTTAGGTCTTGCACAAATAATTGTATGCATTGCTTCATTGAAACAGGCTTTGAACACAAGAAACAAAAAATAACAGCGATGCTCTTCATTCACATTTATCACCATGTAGAAAAGAATTCCTGCATATGCCCCATAATATAAAATAAAATATAAGCTACGCTACAGTTGTGTTTAAATAATTAACGTATTGTAAGACGTAGAACAATCACACATTAATATTGCATACAGTACACGATAGACATGGAAAGGGAAAGATTTTATAGTTTTCCAAGAAAACAATGTTTTGCTTGAGACTTGAATTTAATACCAGCAGACAAGAACATTGAGTCAAAACCAGAACGAGACGACAAGCAGGAACAACAACAATAACAATATTCTACATATGTACTTATGCATGTGTATATTGTATATTACACTATACTCACATGCATAACAGAAAACGAGCAGCGAATTGTTTTTTTTTTCTTTTCATACACCCTTCCCTATAGTTATGTAGAGCTATTTACGTCAACTGTGTGTACATAAGTACATGCTAAATTACATATTATACATTATACATATCTACACACATTGCATATTGAATATGCACTGACTACGATCGTGATACTTAGGAACAAAAGTAATTATGTTTAGAAGAACGTATGGAGACGGAGCATCCTATATAATAATGAATGATGTATCCGAAGGGGGAAAAGGTATGAAGCATGCTTGTAAAAAAAGTAAAGTCATACGATATGGATAGAGCATGCAATTTTTTTATGCAGCATAATATCTAAGTACTATCTACTTCAGCATTATTTTGATGTCTGTAGTCGGTACGTAGTACGTACAGTGTACAGACATCAAAATCGTGTAACGTATACATAAGTTGGGCTCGTTCATTTTTGATGAGGGATGGAAGGAAGGATGAGTTCTTTTCATTGTTCATCCAAATCTTTCTCTACCTCTCTTTTCTTAAATATGTTGCCTACTTTGCTTTGCTTTCTTTTCTCCTTCAGTTTCGATTTCGCTGAAGGATTCCTTGCACCTGGGGCAATATTTTTCTCACACACCAAGATGGAGATAGAACAAATTTTATTGTGACATAATAGAGGTTCTGCAAACTCAAGAAACTTGGCACATCAAATATCATACTAAATAAATTCAGCACAGAAAGAGGGAATCGGATAGGTCTTTTCTTTTCATGCATAAAAGAATTCAAATGCAAAATTTTTAAGACACTGTTTTAGATTTTAGATACTAAAATCTAAAATCAAACGACGCAGAACTTTTCCATAATCATATCTATTAGTAGCATACAGTATGTATGAGTAATATCAAAAAGATATGTGCAAAATGCCAAACCAATATTCTACACCACTTTACATGGTATATGCGATATTGAAATCCTGTTGTAATAATAATCTTAAACTGCATAAAATCATAAGTATGAAGTACCTATGTAATGTGTTCGTATGTACATTACTACATGGAGACAATAAAAAAAGGGCATGACGTACTTACGAAAAACGATCGCTGCTAGGTGCTAGGGATCCCGTAGCAATATCAAATTAAATTGACGTAGTATGTACAATGTACAGTCTGAATAGAAAATGTACACATTTAATTCTCATCTTACAAATTACAAATGTTACAAAAAACGGACAAATAGAAACCTCTACGGCCTAAACTGAGCACATTTGTATCATATTATGATAAATTAAGATGCCTTAAACCATTATTTTACAAAACTAAAAACCTACTAGACGATACTAAATTTATGTTGCATGTCGCATACATTTCTGATCTAGATATTCCGCCAATCACTATGCATATAAGTACCAGACAAGTAGAGAATTGTCTCTACTTGTCTGGTATTAATATGTAAGTTTGTATGGATTTATATAGATCATTTACCTAGGCTGTTTACTCGAAACCCGAATCTATAATTTCACATTTATGTTTGGTTAAACCCTTTAAAATTTATGTGTAATTCCGTATTTGCGAGAAAACGTACCTGGAACCTGGATTAAGCTTACAGTTTACATACACGGGTTTTTGTTTTTCTTCATCCATTTCGTTGCCAATCTCAATAATAACACAGATTAAAATTTGAGTAAAAGAGCTTGCACGGTTATTGTTTCAAGTGTCCAAACTTCAAGATGTAAAAATTACTTTTAATTATTAAGTACTAGAGTACTAGGTAAGGACTTTTGCTATTTTTGCTAGTGCACTTTTAGTTTTTATTCAAAAGTATATGGAATTTTAGAAACTAATCTGAAAAAGGTTCACCCATGCAAATGCTATGTGACATGTACTTCACAGGTATAAAGCATGCTAAGTAATCTAAGTATGTAACTACTTTAGCAATGACATACATACTAATAAGTAGTAAGTACCTATTTAAATACTTAAGTAAGTACATACTACATACTCTATAAATACCGTATTTTATGAAATGATTGACAACCCCTAATAGTTACCCAGGTCTAATGATTTTTATATGGAAAAGTCGTAGAGTTTTTGTAAAGATTCGAATAAACGTCTAGGTATTTATTTGGTGAACTACGGTAAGTTTGCATAATAAGTATAATTTTAGAGCGGGAGAAAAGTTCATTGACTTTGTCATAGTACAAAATTGTTGTAAAAAAAGTAAAAAATTGACAAGCTCCAGGTTTTTTGAGTTTATGTATAAGTTTATGTTTATAAGTCTCCGGTGATTGTACATTGTAGTTAACTATTATAATATATGAACTATTATAGCTTATTGTTAGTACGCGATATTTAAAGTTTTTGATCTCGTACAATTTTTCAAGGCATAAATAAGCAGTGTTTTTGCAGTAGGTAGCCAGTTTTTAATTTTTTAATCTTAGATTTCGGTTATCTTGTTAAATATTAAATAACGTACAATTATATACCTAATACCTAATACCTACATAAGTACTTATAAGTTACAAATACATAATTACTCATAATATTACTTAATGCACGCGTAGACGCTCTTTATTTATATCTTTTTATGGACATTAATTCATGTTTCACAAAGTTCATGACAAACTTTTTATCTATAATAAGCCCCATTGAGATTATTATTACGTTATAACTGTTATAAGTTATAAGATTAGAAAATGCTTCCGTTCAATAAGTTAAACCATATTTCTTGATATTTATTTTTAAATCGCGTAAGACAGATACATAAACTATACCTAAAACCTAAATACGTATTAGATTATTAGATTGAATACTTTCCCGAAAAGAAGTCAAAATGCAGCAGGGAAGTAATGTGGGTATTTGTGATGAAAATGTTACAAGTACAAATGGTGTGAGTAAAATATGCAAAATTACATGCATCAGCGATGAAAATGGTATACATTATCACAGTAATGATAATTACACCTACATTGGTTGTGATAATAATAATAATCACAGTTATTACAATAACAAAAGTTATCTACTTGGTAGTAGTAATTACAACTATCGGACCAACCAACAGACTTTCTCTGTAAGATGCCCAGCACATTTTTGTACTTTTCTTGCCGCTTTGTCTTTTTATAGATAATAATCTTATTAAATTTGTGTGTTGTTTTAAGGAACATTTAGAATAAGTTTATATGCTAAAAACGTACTATGATATTCTTCTATACTACTTAAACAAATAAGCTAAAGGATACAGGGATGTTGAATGGTAACTGTGTAAAGAGTTTTGATGGATTTTATGACTGTAGTTTAATCAACATGATTTTTTTATTCTTTTTGCAGCATGAATTGATGCAGTCTGAAGAGGCAGCTAGGTCGATGTTACCTCTATCACCAGTGATCAAGAAGGAAGATATATGCAGTCCGTTTTCACCTGGGTCACCCGATCATGATCGCCCATCATCTACTGCATCACATACGCATATGCATACTGAGGTATGTAGTCGTGTTCATTAAAGTATAAAAAAAATACTAGCTATGTAAGAATACAACTTGTTTCACAAGTCATAATATAGAAACTAAAAAAGTGATGACCACAATGTTATTATTATTTTTTTTTTACTCAAAAGCTGGAATATAGCAATGGTGTTAGTGGTTGCTTCTCTCAGTCCTCAACTTCACCCAAGTCTGACTTAATGGGTGGAAGTTTCCGTCCTTGCGTGGATACGTTGATGACATCCACTGACAGTAATATGTGTGGAAGGCGAAAGAGTGGCTATGAAAGTTCCTCTTCACCCGATTCTCCTGACAGATTTAGGTAACTATGGCACTATGTGTACAAATTACAAATATTATAATAATATAAAGTGAAAACCATGATAAATACATAAAATTTTAATTCATCAGCATTATCGAACACTATTGAATTTCTAAATTTTTGAAAGTTCTATTACTTTATTTTCTTTCAAAATGAAGGTGTTCTTCTACAACACAGTCCAATGGTGATCTCAATCACTCGAGAGTTGAGGTAAGCTATTTCCTCTTCAAGTTTGATGCTAATTTAAATTCGTATTTTCGTTATTTTTATCTTGGAACTTTTTGTAGCTACTTTTTAGTTTAGTAAATGGATTTGAAATATCATTTTTCAAGGACAAACCTTTGTGTACCTTTGTGTACCTTTGTCTAAAAGTTCTCGTTTTAACACCAAATTTGTACAAATGATAAGAGACAGAAAGATAATTACTAAAATAACTATGAGCTGTGACTATAAAATATACCGGTTGGTGACAATTCACAGTTAAACAAAGGTGGTAAAACGAGAGCTTTTTGTGGCAGAAAAAAAACAACCTTTTTATAATAGGAAAATAAGGAGGAAAGCGATGGTCCCAAAAGGCTCTGCCTTGTTTGTGGTGACACTGCTTCTGGTTTCCATTATGGTGAGTAATTTTATTTTATATCAGTACATATAGTAAATGTAAGATACTCATTATCAACAAGATATGTATTTTTAGTTTCTCTTTGTTGTTTTAGGCGTTGCTAGCTGTGAAGCGTGTAAAGCTTTTTTCAAAAGAACTATTCAGGGAAATATAGAGTATACATGTCCAGCTACTAATGACTGTGAAATCAATAAACGTAGAAGAAAAGCCTGTCAGGCCTGTCGCTTTCAAAAATGTTTGCGAATGGGGATGCTCAAGGAAGGCGTTCGTCTTGACCGAGTTAGAGGTACATGTCTTCCGAATCGGATTTTTTGTCCAAAAGGGCTCATTGTTATTAGTATTTAAGAGTATTGTGTTGTTGGCTACAGTGTTAAAATTATGATTTCCTCAAAGTATTTTGGGTATTTTCATGTCGATCATAGGTTGCAATGATTTTTCTTAATTTTATAGTTTCAAACTTTAAGAATAAGATCAAAAGAATGCTCGAAAAAGTCAATGAATAGAAAGCATGAAGGGTCAAAGACATTTTGATCAGTGATATCTTAAAATGGAAAAAATTGGTTGTTATGTATCACGGTTTCAACGTAGAAACGACCTTTAGATTATTTAAATTATCCACGGAAATCATTAAAATACTTCAAGTTGAGGAACTCATGATTTAAATACCGTAATATGTTCCAACAACAATATTATTAGATTACGAATTAGGTTACATAATAATATAAGGTGACTCATTTTAGGAGATACTCTTTATTGCAACCAGCAATGCAATAACTAATAACTAATATTATTCCTGTAGGTGGTCGACAAAAATATCGCCGAAATTCTGACATGCCGTATCCAATTCACACTGTACCCGTTAAAAGACCGACTTTAGAAGGTAATTCTTTTTAAATAAATAAATGTTATGACAATGTTTCCATCGCTTGATTTTTTGAAACAAAATAAACGTGTCTATAGTAACTACATAGTTTCTGAACTTAAAATTTTGTCAAAAGAAGTTTCGTTTTACGTAGTAGACTCGAGTACCATATCGTAGTACCTACTGTCTGTCTTTATAAAGATGACACATAAAATTTTGCTTTCGCCATCTATTTGTATGGAGAAATTAAAACTTGATGTGCCATTTTTAAAAAGACAGAGAGTAGTACATAACGTGTCTCTATTTTATACAAGTAATTATTATTATCAATCAATGAGCATTGGCGTTCTTGTTTTTATTTTTACTTTCTTTCAATAATCAATAACCACTGATGATGTTGGTGACAGTTTCCCCTTAATATGAAGCCAGTAGTACTACCTATACTTTGTTTTAATTTTATCATTTATCATAGTCAATATTCAATATTTATGAAAACATTAGAATTTACTTTAATGAGCAATGTGCAAGCTGTACAAAAAGTATTTTTGTGTCTGGGCTATAAATTATAAATAACATAATAATATGTCAGATGCTCATTGAGAATTAAAATATTGTCAGATTACAACATTAATACATGATGCAATTTCCGATGTTGATATAATTGAAGCACATTTGAAATATTTTCTTTTTTTTTGGACAAAAACCAGAAAATAAAATGATGATGGTATTGAGTCAGTGTGAACCAGAAATGCCACTTATAGGAACAACCACAGATCCAGTTTTGGGAGATACTGAGCCTCGCATTGTAAATATGTTAAGTGACCTCTATGACAGAGAAATCATGTAAGCAAGGCTCTTAAGTTACCCGTATTACATTTAAGATTGTAGATATAGTTGATTGTAGTTTGTTGGAATTACGTACATTATTTTAATGATGGAGAAACATAATAAGAATAATACTCATATTTGTACTTGAATTAGAAATGTCATCCAATGGGCAAAGCAGGTAATAATAATAATCATACTTTCTTTATTACTGTTTGTTGACAAATCTCATACAAATGGACATACATACAAAACTCACTATAAAGCACTGAAAGAAAGCACTATAAATCAGTAGAGTATATAGTAAAGATTAAAGATAGTACTCAGCAATTAATCGACACTAGGCCTACCAACTAAGACAGTAGTAGATGAAAAAACATGAATTTCCTGCCTACTTTATACACTTTACAATGAACATATTTACAAAGTAATCTATCTATTATTATAACTTAAAGCTAATATATTATTCTACTATACATTGTATTTTTCAACAATCCATTTAGGTACCTGGATTTAGTGACCTAACCTTAAACGATCAGGTAAATTCTTGAGACTTTTGTGCCTATGAATTTAATAACAGGACATTTTAGTAAGGGGCTTGAAAGTGCTTAATTCAAAAGTCATAATTGCATGTCTTTATTTCTTTGTGTATAGATGCGCTTGCTACAAAGCACATGGACGGAGATTCTGACACTTTCATTAGCTTTTCGTTCTTTACATACTGGTGGCAAGCTGGCGTTTGCAGGTACTTTAATAATAAAAATTATTAATTATTATTTCTACAAACAAATAATAATAAAGCTAAAAATTATAGACACTCAAATTAAAATCAACAACAACTCGCTAATGCTTTTGAAACTTATACAAAATTGCAGGTGACTTTTCACTGGATGAAAAGTTGGCTAAGGATTCCGGAGCCTTTGAATTATACCAACCAGTAAATGTTGCATTTTACTTATTTAGTGACTATATTATCTATAACTATGTAACTATGTAAATATGTAACTATACTATATTAAAGTTGTGTATTTTTATCAGTTGCATACATGCTAATTACGTATATTGTATTTTACAGTGTATGCAAGTTGTCGAGAGACTGGAGCGGGTTGGCTTATTTAAGGTAAATATTTGAAATTCTGAGCAAAAATACGACACGCACTTTGCATTTCAGTATCCAGTAAAGATTATGGCAAGGACAAAAGTTAAAAACTAACGCTCAATTATCCTAATCCATACTTTTATCTATTTACTTTCACTTTGTAGGAAGAATATTGTCTGCTGAAAGCGTTGGTTTTGGCAAATGCTGATACTAGAATCGAAGATTACCAATCTATCAAAAAATTAAGAGACAGCATTATGTCATCCCTTTGTGATTGTATTGCGGTGCTCCGGTAATTTTACTTTTTACTGTAGAATTGTAGAATCAACCCACTCGTACACTTTTGCCATAGAGAAATAATACTACACCATTCATAAATTCATTCATACATAAAGA
>JAQIVE010004659.1:0-14192 GCA_034698285.1 Sminthurinus bimaculatus | reverse complement strand
GGCGTCAGAGAACTTAGAAAACGTCGGAATAACATCAAACACATGTTCATGTGTTGCTTCAGGCTGATGCCTTGTTGGAGGTGGTTCGTGTAACTTGTCATGTTTTAACCTGTCTGTGTTCAAATATTTAAAGTCCAAATTCACCAAAATAAAACGGCAAGTTTTTAATTTAAGTAAACTACATAAATAATAATTAGTGTGTAATGAAATATTATAGTTTTGTTTTTTTTGTGTACTTACTTAAGTAAGTATTTTTAATAAATAAAAAATCATCACTTTTGAGTAAATAGTATTTTGGTTTTCCGTGGTTTATGAAAATATTTGTATGAAAATAACATGAACATGAAATATTATATGTATTTGTATATTCATGGCATATGTTTGTTTTTTGAAATTGTTCTTCATATTATAGGATACTATAATGGAGCTTCGATCCTCTGAACGAATACAAGCACGTAGATCTTCAACACGCGAAAATGGGCCAACCATTATGCCAAAAGTAACATGTTCCAAAAAGAAAAAACCTCCACTCAAAGCAACGGTGAAAAAAGTCAAATCAAAACCAAAACTAAAGCCTGAAAGAAGAAGTTACAGATCTGTTCCTAATCAAAGTCAAAATGTTCCTCTTTCTCCTCTTCCTCCTCCTGGTTTACAACAGCGGACCACGAGAAGTGCTGCTTTAAACTCAAAGCTGAAAGAGGCATTTACAAATTTGGTTGAAAAGAGGAAGAAAAGAAGTTCAAAGGTCACAAATAAAACTAGTACAAATTTATCTTTAATTACATCACGACCAAAGTCAAAGTCAATTACAAGTGCCTTATCAAAGTCTGAAGAAAATATTGAAATTGCTCAAGATGAAGAAGAACAGGATTATGAAAGGATGGACTGGGAGACACAGATATATGAGATTCAAGATGATGAAGCGAATGATGACAATGTAGAAACAAATGAGGTAATTAAAGTTATTTAATATTTACATACATAATATGTTTTGCTTGTAATGATGATGATGATTTTAAGATTAAAGTATAAAATGTACATGGTTTTATTTTACTCATATTTACATTATATGTTGTGCATTTTTCCTTTGTAGGATTTAATTGGATGGGCTGGTGCAGAAAATGAGACCAACATAAAGAGCCACAACATCAGCTGTTTCGATGATTTTGATAACAACTTAATCCAAGAAAACTTTACAGTCGACTCTGAAAAGTCCTTTGATGATAATTTTACAACTGTAGAAGAAGTGGAGGAATTTAGTGTGCTAGAAATTAAGGGTGGTGATAGTAATATTAATAGTCAAAATAATAGTCAAGTCAAGGAGAACAAGAATGAAAAGGATTCCCAGTCTACTACCATTGCAACTACTACTAGTCCTTATACAAATGTGTGTGCGGTTGTGAGTAATGATTCAAATCTAGAATTAGAGGATGAAACTTTAAATGCTAATAATTATGATGAAACTAGTTTTTTTGTGCCGCACGACATTGACATTCAAATCGAACAGTTTTTATATTGTGAATGCTGTAATTCCAACTTTATAAACTTGGAAAACTATCAAGAGCATAAGCTAAATAAATGCCCTGAAAATGATTTCGAAACTATACAAGTCATTCAAGATCCACTTCAAATTTTCGAAGACGAATTTCCTCTCACTTATTACTATGAAGAAGAAGAAGAAGAAGACATTACGAATAAAGATGACAATAATAATAATAATAACAGTACAAGTAAAGATGATAGTATTAAAAATTTATTTGCTGCAACTGCCTTCAAGTATTATACTATTGCCTCGGCTCCTGCTCTCAATGGTGAAACATACAATGCTCTGGATTGTGATCAAACACCATTGTCTTTCTCACCATCCTCTACAGTCAGTCTCTCTCAATTTTCACCAACGTCCATAAACCAAGAACAAGCATTGAATGCAGCAAGTTCCTTCATAAATGTAACCTCGATTCCATCTTTTACTAACAATATTGTTGTAGGAGACTCTCGACCGCTCACAACAAAAATCCTAGTGCCTTTGAAAGATTTAGTGGGCCGATTAAGTACAAAATCGTATTCTATAAGTCCGGTGGAGGGTAAACCCACGGCCAATATTATAAGGTTGAATGGTGGGCCTAATGCTACTCGAGAGTTTTTAGGTTCAATGATGACATTCGCAACTCCCCAGCAAAATGATAATAATTACCCCGCTTCCTCGATATCTACAAGTTTGTCTACATTGCCATTGTCATCCGTAAAGAGAGGTCAAAGGAAAAGAAAAAGCAAGCTCCCAATTAAACCTGGTTGTGACAATAAAAATTCCATTACATACTACGCTGCAGAATCTCTTAATTTGGATCACACCTATGGGTCGAATTCAAAGCAACTAAAAAAGAGTCCTAAAACCAAACCTAAGAAGAGGGTGGGGAAAGAAACAGCAGAATCCATTCGACGCCAGGAGCAAAGGGAAAATTTTGAAAGTCTATACAACACTTTGCAACCTACATTTTACATGCAGAAAAATAGTTCTAAAATTACAATTCTCAAAAAAGCTAAAGAATGCATCAAAATGCTTCAAGTGTTTGACAAAGACCTCATTGAAGAAAAGGAATTTCTAACCCAGCGAAATCAATTATTGTGGATGAGAGTCAAGTCATTGTCTCAACAAGTACCAGTACAAAATGAAGTCCAAAGTGTAATGCCAGTGTAATTTTTGGTATTGTGAGTCCAATTCCTGGTATTTTCGCTTTACTATTTTTCCTTATTATAGTTACACTAATTTATTACCAGCTTATTTGTTATTTGGTATATATTTATTTTTATTTATGCATAACGAAGGCAGGGAAGTCTGATTAGATGCTGATTTGATACACATCGAATTTTTGTCCTTGTTTATGCTATGAGTTATGAACTATAATTAATGGTCTCCCATATTATGTAATGTAAAATATGCCAGTTCAACTCCTAAAATAGCTGAATAATGTTAATATTTTTACTTTCTCTCTTCTCTAATCCCTTGAGTATTTTTTTGTTATGCTACAAAAATGTAGAAACGTTTTGCTTCTACATTTTTTTTTGTTGTTATTCACTATTCACAAACTTTTTTAGTTTCAACTTTCTTTATTACTTTTATTTATTTATATGTATGGATAGTTAATTAGATACTTAGATTAGGTAAGCAGTAAGTATGTTCTGAATTCGCTCTTATTGTACAACTTTACTTGCAGTACATATTATGCATATTGCACAATATACACCACGCAAGCATTTTCTTTTCTTTTTTCCGTCATGTATATACGTAATATGTAAGTATGTTTACAATCAGCAGTGTTTTAGAACTAAAACATCTCTTTGAACAAGAAACAAGAAACTGTTGTACAATTAGAGTAAGATTGTATTTTTCCTCTACTTTACTCTATTATTTAAAAATTTTTAGGTATGTTAAAAATTTCCAATGTTTTGTAGTCTTGTACGTGTTATATTAGCCAGTTTTTGAAAGGTTTTCCTTTTTTCTATGGGATGTTAGTAAGCTCACATAGTATAAACACTCTTGTTTTTGAAGGGAATTAAAAATGCAGCGTAAGTAAGTACATAATATTATATCACAAATATTAACTAATTATGGTTGACTGTGCTACGTATGTATCATATAATTTTTTATTCGACATTTGAACAATACAATAACATATATGTATCCCTGCTTTCTCGGAACACAGGTCATATTTTTTATTATCACTATCAACTAGCAATAAATCAAGGTTACATTGTATTTTCCATTAAATCATAAGCTCTATAACGTCTATAATGTAGACTTATACTCTATACAGGAAATATACATTATATTACAACGAGTTTACATGAAAGCAGTATACATACCTTCATATAAATACACATAACACATATGGAAGATAAAGTATGAACCCTTTTTATTGCCTAAGAGTGTAATATTACATCTATTATCAATAATTCTGTCATTTAGTGTTGCGATGAATTTGTCAATGAACTGATATTTATATGCATGTGTTACGTTTTACACAGTATTTATCGCCTTCAAATGTGTATGTACGAAAAATCTGAGGTGTAAAAATTTGCAAAGGAAATGTATATAATAATATGCATACAAAGTTAATGAAAGGGAATTTTAACGTCAACTGTGATTGTGACTGCTCAATGTTGTCCAGTTCCTGGGCATTTATAGTTTGAATTTTCTTTTCGGTTACTCCCGGTAACGGATATGTGTAATGTGTATGTAAATATACGTATGAAATTATGACCCTGAAGTATGTGTACAAACTACAGACTCATTGAATCATGGATTTATTTCTTCTAAATTGAAAATTACACGATTGATTATTAAGTAATTGTTCAAGTACCTACTTACATTCCGTGTATTAATACTTTTGCAAGTTTTTACACATATTTCCCTTTTACATTCCAAGTATGTACATACTTCATGGACAAGTAATAAATACTTGTTCCACTGTCATTGCCAATTAAATAAGTATTTACATGTGACTTTATGTGTGTGAATCCACACATCACAACGGCTCTCTAATCATAGATAATGGACAAAAATAAATTATGTATTATGTACCAAGAACCAAGATCAACCAGTGACAATAATTTTAATGTGAATCCTTACTTTAAATGATTTTGTGCGTAAATACATAAAAATACTGACTCGTATGCACATTAATACATAAATGCATCCTTTAATCTTTTATAATGTACTATTCATCTGTGCAAACGATAAGAAATTGAAGAATTCTACAGTGATGTATGTAGCAGTTGAATTGTTTTGTGTAAAATATAATCCAGATTTTTATTTTTATCCTGTTTTGTACATATAATATGTTGTGTGTACACAATATATGAAACATAAACTGTGTGATCCGACGGGAATAAACGCATACATATTTTTTTGATGAACAAAGATTTTGCACCGTGAAAGAGTAGACTTGACTAAAGACATCACTTTCCTACGTAAAATTACTAACATACTTATTATTTAGGTAATTACTGTATAGCATATTTTTCGTAAAATTTTCTGCCGTATATTGATCATTGCCATAAATACATACACTATACACGTATTTCATAACAGTAGACCGTAAATTGCAAATTGTATGCTCCATTCATAGTTCATATGTAAAAAATGTAAAATCTTAACAATCCTTATAAAATCCACGCCAATTAGATAATATAATGCAGAGTTTACTGGCACATATATACTACATAGTCATAACCATACAGGAGTTTCTTGAACTTGAACAAATTTAGACGTAAAAAATGAAAAGTTCAAAACTCAAATCCCAAAATTCATAAATATATGTATACAATATACAATATATTATATGTAAGTAGTTAGTCCCTTTTTACCTGTGCGATATAAAAAGCACAGGTGTTTGTTCCTTTGGAATTAAATTTCTTTCATAAGTTATAGTATGTATGCATGTAGGTACTTACATGAACAGACAATGTTTTTTAATTTTTAATGCAATCGGATTAAAATGTCAGCATACGTTTGACATTCTTGAAATAATTAAAAAATGTCGGCTCCCCAAAGTCCAGAGCCAAGCCAGCCAGGTATCAATGAACGCTTGAGTATTTAAATCTTAAAAAGGTGAATGGATAGATCAAAAACCTACTGGAAAAGGTGAAAGGTGTTCAGTGTTCAGTTGAGGTGCCTGCACGTACACGGCACAATTATTTCTCTCACCCTCACCCCTTTGCTTTTTAAGACTCGTAATCCCTGCGCTTACTTTTTAGTGCCTTTTCATACCTTCGTTTTTGTCTATACCTGACCTTTACCTTTACTTAACACAAGTGTACCCTTGGAATCGACCTGGTCCAGAATTTCATTTAAATAGGGCCTGTAAAAAGTCACAGTGCATCACTTGCTCCTTCAGCCTTGAACAGCAAACAACAACAACGATTCAGCTTCTCTCTTCTATCTCAAAACATTTTTCAATTTTCCAAGTCGATTCAACCAAGTCGAGTTTAAAAAACAAATTAAAATGGCTCAATCCGTTTTCATCGTTCTTCTCATCAGCGCCTTTGTTGCGACTGTCACCTCTGACGATATCTCCCAAGGAGGGTAAGAACAAATTCATCGTTTTTTTAAATTTTACAATTAACTCATTTTTTCAAGGAACCCTTATGGAAAAATCTTGTAAAAAATCTCATGAATTTTTGACACGATTTTGGTTGAAAATCTTATCAATTTTGATGAACTTTTGATGAGATTATGTTGAAAAGCCATGAAAATAATCAAAAATTATCAATCTTGTCAAATTTTTATGAAATTTGATGGATTTTGTTATGGAAAGAATTACTAAACTGAATATTTGACTTTAATTTGATTTTTTTTGTTTCTCCAGACCCGGAACCAATTTTGAGGCATCTAGTGGATATTCGGTGAACTCACAAATGGACACCAGTGGCAAACCACAAGGAGCACTTTATGCTTTCGTTGGCGGCAAAATGTCCCAAATTCCCGGACCGCAACCAACCTACTATCAACAGACTGAGGTAAATACGGTTTAAATATTTTATTCTTTTATTATTTGATCAAATCGTCATAATTTCCGAGTAATTAAAAAGTAAAGTTTTAAACAATTTTTTGTTCTTTCTTATTATTTTATCCAGGTTTCTCAAGGATCCTCCACCGCCATGTGGATCAGTCAACTGACTTCCGCCGCCTACTTTGTCTCGGGGGTTGTTGCTGCTGGTTCCATCTGGTACTTGTGCACTCTCGCCATCGGATCCAAATCCACAGCTGACCTCGAGGACGCCAGTGCCAAGAAAGATACTGCCAAGGTAGCTGGAAAGGAAACCGAGGCCGATAAGGAAGCCGCCAAGAGCCGAAAGCGTCGTGAAACCAGAAAGGTAATTTTAAATTGGATAAACTTGATTTACTCATAGTGAAATTTTTTCATCATATTTTAATGAAAAATTGGTTCACAGAGTTTTAATCTTTTTAATTTATTTGTTTTTGTTCAAATAGTCCGATGAAGAAATGACTCGCTTGGCCACCATTGTCTTGTCCGCCGTTCAAAGTGGAGATTGTCTTCAAAAGTCCATCTGCCTCATGGGAAATCAAATGTACTCCATGTCCACTGATTCATTGAGCAAAAAGAACTCCAAGAAGACCATCGAGATTGCTGACAACCTCCTCAGCACTCTTCTTCCTCCATCCATCCAAAAGAGCAACTATTACAATGTTTTGAGAAAATCCCTTCGTGGTGAAATCTCTTGCGACCAGTACAAATGTATGGACGAGCAATAGACACTAAGTTTTCTAATCAAATGTTTATTTAATTGAAATGGATTGTGTATGGTTTACGAATTTTAGCTTGTGTATTTAAGGTTGTACAAAATTATTAATTTCAATGATAAGTAATGACACAAAATGAAAAATGGTGTCATTTAGTCATTGCCTAGTTAAAAATATAGCTTTCACTAAAGAAAAAGAACCATTATTTGTTCAGACTTGTAATTGGTAATTGGTGACATTAGATTTGCTCTCTGTGAATTACTTATGTATTTATTATAAATAACTAAAAAAAATAAAACATTGTCCTAGCTTGGACTTTTTAAAATTTAAACTTTTCAACATTATTCTTCATTTCCTTTTTCTTGTTTCATGTTTTATCATTGATGCATATTTTGGTAGTATCTTTGAACCACAAATACATGGCTTCTTTTCATTTACCCTTATCTCATGTATCATACAATCAAAAAGTTACTTTCCTAACCTTTGAATTTCTCACGCCATCAACCTCTTAGGCATCATTATTTCTACTTTTAAACATTAAAGTAACTATCTGAAATTCATTAAGAAAATGAGCATAATTTGTGATGATTGACTTGTAATTTTTCTGATCACGTGCTTATAACAGTAAAATTCATGTCATATGCTACTTTTGTGGCATAACTTGGAAAAGAATGAATTTCCGGTTATTTATTTATTTTAAGCATCAATGTATGTATGTTTGCAAGAGCTCTTAGAAAAAAGCGTTCGTTATTTGCAACTATTCATCCAATTTTAAATGCATAAAATCTGATGTTTTCGCACAGTTGCAAAATCCGTTTACGATGAATGAATGACGATGAGCAAAGAAATGAACGGTTTCTTTTTACATTCGACATTTAGCTCGACTTTTTCTCTACATTTTAATAAGCTTCCGCATTGCCTTCCATTCTTTCATAGGAACAGCTAATGTGTGCTGTAAAAAAAACGTATTTTGTAGAAGTTTTCTTATTTATTTGTCACACTTTTTCTCATTTTGAAAACTTGAGGAATAAAAGAAAAAATCATCTTTTTTACTTTTTTTACTTTTTGTAAACTGTTCATTTGGGGGGAAAAGTTGACATTTCTTGAAAAAAGAGACCGAGAAAGTAAAAAAATCAAGATGCCACCTCGAAGTCCCAAACGATTGTCCAAAACAGAGAAGACGGAGTTTGAATACACGTTTTCCATCTTGCTTCAAGATTTGGTCAATTCCAAGGAATTTAAAGACATGCCCGTCATCAATGAGTGGCTGAGAGAAGTGTTTAATTACAATGTGCCTCATGGAAAAAAAACTAGGTATACGTATTTTTACTTTTTATACTTTATATTTTACCGACATTCTTTTTACTTACATGCATACATAATTTTAGAGCATTTTATATTGTAGTTAAAGCTATTTATGGTATTCCTTAGAAAAAAGTCTTGTCAAATCTCATGAAAATTTGACGTGATTTTGGTTGACAATTTTATCAACTTTTGATTCGATTTTGATGATCATAAAAATCTTGGTAGCAAAAGTTGATAATTTTGTCAAATCTCATCAAATGTTCACGAGTTTTGATTACTTATATGTTTTTCTAAGGGTTATTAACCGTGGCATTTTTTTCAAATAGTATATCGCAAGAGATTGCATTTAATTTTTATTTCAAATTTCTTATTTCCACTATAGAGGACTGATGACAGTCACTGCCTACAAAGCATTTGCCAAGAAGCCGATAAGCAATGAAGACCTTCGACTCTCTTTTGTTCTCGGCTGGTGCATTGAAATTGTGAGTCAATCTTTGCTTTTAAATCTAATAAAAATCTTAATGATGAATGATGTAATTATTTCAATATACTATGTATAGCTACAAGCATCAGCCCTTTTAATCGACGACATGATGGACGGTTCCAAGACTCGTCGAGGGAAGCCTTGTTGGTACTTGAGAAAGGACGTTGGACCGGGAGCCATCAACGACGGCATTTTGCTGGAACAGTGCATGTACTCCATCCTCAAAATGTACTTCCAGGACAAGGAATACTATTTGGACTTGATCCAGCTCTTTTTGGACATGACTCTGAAAACTTCATATGGACAGAGCCTCGACACTTACATGGGGCACTTGAAGCTACTCAAAATGTAATTTGTACACTATGTATATACACACACACACACATACTTATTAAAAAACCGTAAACTTTTTCTGAGTCCTTCGAAAATTAATAGGTACACAATGGAGACTTACAAGTCCATTGTCAAGTACAAAACTGGCTACTACTCGTTCGTCTTTCCCGTGTTTGCTGCTATGACCATGGTACGATAAAAACATGCGGTCAACTCGATATAAGAGATGAGGACACGATGTGTTAACTGAATTGAATATTAAACTGTGAAATTTTCAGGCCGGTGCAAAAAAGTCCAAGGAAGTGATGACAAGAGCCGAGAAAATTCTCCTCTCTGTGGGCTTTTACTTTCAGGTTCAAGACGACTTCCTCGACTGCTTTGGCAGTGAATTTTTGACCGGAAAAATTGGCACCGATCTCCAGGACTCGAAATGTTCCTGGCTGATTGTCAAGGCTCTGGAGAGAGTGGACAAGGACCAAGAGGCGTATTTGCTGGTGCGTTTAAGAGCTTCATTTTGCATCATTTCTTTCCATAAAATATTGCAAAAAACTAAGCATTTGCGGTATATACATTATACATGTATATGTATGTATGTAGAAAAACATTGGAAGCGGCGACCCGGAGAAAGTTCGCAACCTGAAAAAGCTGTATGTTGACCTCGGGGTGCCAGCCCTGTACGATGATTTTGAGACGGAGCAGTTCAGCACCATTTCGGAGGAAATTGAGAAGTTAAAAGATGACGGAGTGGAAACTCAAGGACAGGAATTCCTTCTGGATGTCCTCGCCAAACTTTATCGTCGGAGGGCATAAAAGATAAATATGTAAACGTGGAAATAAATACCCCAGGAACAGAAAAACTGTTTTTTATCAAATATTTAAAAAAATATCTGTATTTCAATAAAGATCACACGACATCCATGTCCACAAAATCAACATTGATTTGACTAATAGATGAAAAATATGCATAAGAAGTATGTAAGAAGTTTAAAAACAAAAAAATCTTTCAAGTACTCAACAATAATTAATAAAAACAATAATATGATCAGTCTTAAATCTCAAAGCTAAGAATGAAGTAGAATTTCATACCATTTCGTTCCCTTGTCAGTTGCAATTCAAATTTAACAAGTGTAATGTAAATATCCCTTTACACACAAAACAAAGGGGAAAACAACGGAACAAAATGGCTTTGGTGGTCACTGAGCCTAACGGGACCCTATAGAGAAACATTTTCTATAATGTAGCCTTAGAGACAAGTTGATTTTGAGAGGAACCTTTATAAAAGCTCCTTCATTTTAAAGTACACCGTCATTCCAAGCTCCATTGCATTTTTTCTTGTCCTAAGACGAGTACTGAATAAAACGGCATAAACTCCACATATTTACTTAGAAGCAACCCTAATTCAACAACAAAATGCAAGAGCCCAATATCTGGAGGCTTGTGACGCTTATCATCATTATCATCCTCTGTTTAGGAGTGACCAGTGTCAAACAAGTCGCTGCAGAGACGTACATGGGCTACAAGGTCCAGCGGCTATATCCCATCGGAACCAACTATTCAGCAATAAAACTCATGGAAACCCCAGCACTTCCTGCATCTGCATATTGCGCCTATGGAACCGAGTCATTTGCAGAAATGCTGGAACGCCTTATACTTCCCGTAAGTTTAGACTTTATAATCTGAAATCTAGTTGTAATAAAATACAACGGAGCGAGAAAAGCTCAAATTCGAGCCAAACTTGACATTTCCTTGAAATACAGAAACTTGCTAGCATGCCCAGTTCTATCAAAAATTGGGAGTTTTTTTGGTTGGTTTTATAAAATAATCAAACGCATTTTTATTCTTTTTTTAGAAGGGATTTCTCACATCATGGATTGGAAATGAATCACATCAAACAGCGGAGAATGGAGTTGACATTTCAAGTTAAAAGATAAAAATTTTTCATTGAGTGTTTTCAAAAATATTTATTTCACATAATAGCAACAAAAATACAACATCCAAAAAAATAAACGCTGTTTTTGACTAAAAACTGAAAAAAATACATAAAAAGTATAAAATTAACCTAGTTAAAATCAAATTTTTTTAAGTGCTTATATAATTCGTAATTCAACAATAATTAAAAGTAACAAAATAAGATCAGTCTTAAATCTCAAAGCAAAGAATGAAGTAGAATTTCAATCACCATTTAAAAATCAACTTTTGAAGGTCTTATACATTGTACCGGTACAAATTACATATATACTTACATTTAAATTAGGGCATGATCAACAGTCCTTTGAATCGCCTAAAATGACCAAGTTAAAGCAATAATTGTCCGCTCTCTCCCGTTAAAATATTTATTTTTCTTTTACCACCTTCTTGGACGAGAAAAGATTTTTGATAGGACGCCGGGTCTGTAGTGACGACCTCGGGAGGGTCTCCTAGGTCGTGGTCCCTTAACTTTGACCGGCTGTACATTTTCAATATCTTCAGCGGATGTAAAGTAAAAGGGCTCTCCGGCAAATTCCCCAGGTGTGTTTGTATTTTTACCACTTGTACTAAAACTGTAGTCCGCTGTCTCAAAATAGTCGGGATGATGGGGAATCTTATACTTTTGTTGACGATGACCTGGACCATGATGAAGATGCGGAATGCGAGGACGAGGACGAGGTCTAGAACGACCACCGTGATGATGAATGACTCGAGGAGCTTGATGCTCCAGAGGCTCCTCTATGACCTCCACAACTTCCTGTCCATGTCCATGACCATGGCCATGGCCATTGGTCGTGTCCTGAGGATGAAAATAAGCCACGGGCTGGATTTCTTCCCCTACCGGAGGGTGGACAAAAGGATTTGCTGGAGGACGAGAAGCTGGCGGTGGGCGTGCAAGGGGAGGTGGACCTGGAGGACTGACAGCTTTTGGAGTGCCTGGAAGTGGAGGATCTGGGAAATGGTGGGCCATGATTGCATTAATTTTCCGCCCTCTACTCGCCGCCTTGTACCGCTGCCATATTTTCTCCGCCTCCGACTCCCCGCTCGTCATCATTGTCGCCAGCGGTCTTTCGGTCGTCGTCGTGGGGTCGGCAAAAAGTTTATCCAGCACGTTTTGGTTCAGATTGCTGATAAGCCGCCCGCCGTCGGACATGGAGACAAGGGTCGACGGCATATTGGCCACAGTTTCGACAAAGTTGGAAATGCTCTTTAACCTCTTGACCCCGGTAGGACTGACGTAGGAGGCAACTTTCCAAAGGATGCTCTCATCACCCTCACTCGCATTTTGACCCTTGGCCAAGGAAATTCCGGATGATGATGAAGAAGAAGACGACGATGACGAAGAAGCGGCTGCAGAAACAGCGGTCAATTTTAGTAAATCCTCGGGATCCCCGCCGTCCAAAAGGGCGGTTTTTAAAAGCAGCCCAAGAAGGGAATTGTTGTCTGGGTCAGCAGCAGAGTGACTTGCATATTTACCAAAGCTCTTGCCGTCATCGAGATGCACACGATTGCCCTGGGGTTGGTGAAGATGTTGATGGTGGTTGATGGCGCCATTTGGATTCACCGAGTTCAAGTGTCCGACTCCCGGGATTTCTATGCTGGTCTCGGAGATGGGAGTAAACTCGGGGATTTTCCCAAACTGGGTCATCATCCCGGGGCTTGGCACGGCTTTGGCTTCTGTTGTTTCCGCGGGTTGACTGACAATCTTGTGGTTTTTTAGGGATTTGGCCAGTTTATTTTGATCCTCTTCACTGATGGGCAGTTGGACGAGGGGCGGATCACTCATGGCGACGATGGGTTCAAATTCAGAGGAATCCGATTCTAAGCTTGAGAAACCCGCGGAAGTATCTGCTGGATACTTGGAGGAAGAATATGATGGTTTTTCGTCGGAGGATACTTCGAGAGACTGGGAGGCGGCTTCAACTCGCTCGCTTTCAAATTGTGTGAAGGACGACGGCTTTTTCTTGTCCAGGTTGTGACTGTGATGATGGTGATTGTGGTTCGTCTTGGATTCAGTGAGAGGGTCAAAGTTGGAGTCAAAACCGCCGATCCAGGCGGCTTTTATCATGTCCGCACCCTTCTCGCCAATCATGATACAGGCGGCTGTATAATCAAAATGGCAAAAATCTTTTAGAAATCTGTGTAACAATTTGGTACCATTTTGAAATGGTTGAATTTTTTTGTATTTTTTGGAAGATTTGGTAAAGAGTTGAAATCGTTTAAAATTTAAAATACATTGGAAATAAGGTACAAGTGTAAAATTTTGGTAAAAAATGTAAAAATTCTAAAAGTGGTAAAATTATTGTGGAGGCTTGTCAAGAGTTACTTGAAATAATTCATAAATTCTTGGAATTTTTATGTAAATGAGTAAAAAAACGACAGCTGGAAAAAATCTTAAATAATGTCATAAATTTTTGACGTCCCTTAGAAAAAAGTCTTTTCCAAAATTCTCATGCATTTTTGACACGATTTTTGTCGAAAATATTGTCAATTTTGACACGATTTTGATGAAATATCATGAAATTCATAAATTGTTTATCTTGTCAAATCTCACCAAATTTTTATGAAATTCGATAAGATTTTTTTCTAAAGCGCGGTTTTACTCGAAATCGTTATTAATTTTGATGAAAATTAAAGATTTTGATTAGTTGTCATGACAATGGCCTCAAAAATTAGTCAATTTTGTCAAATTTCATCAAAGTTTTATGCACAGCATTTTGTTTAATAGTGCATATCACAGTATATCCCTTTAAAAAATATATTATCAAATCTCATGAAATTTTCATGAGATTTGATAAGATTGACAATAGATGATGAGATTTTGGTGCGATTTCCATG